>JAPDEL010000193.1:0-18104 GCA_027569095.1 Aspergillus conjunctus
CAAACTCACACCAAAACCCCTCTTCTTTCTAACTCACAAACACAATCTCTGTCTGACTCGCTCCCGGTTTGTGCTTTTTATTAAAACACACACACACACAAATTTTAATAAACCTATAACTATACCCAACAAAACAACCTCAAATTTTATTATTACCACCACCAAACCCCCCCCCCCCCCCCCCCCCCCCCAACAATCCCCACTACTATAGCGAACATGAGTTGACAAAAACTACAGTTATCTCTCCGAAAGCTGCCGCTACCAGGGCTCAACCTGGATGTCCTGTTTAGCTTCAGCAACCCGAGGCAGCCCCGCCACCACAATCGTCACTTCCACTGCCATGGCCACTGATTTGACCTTCCTCCCCGTTACTGTCACCACTACAAACATCGCTACACCTGCCTCAACTGCTACCAGTGTTGCCTCTTCATCGACTACTACCATTTCTGTTACCAGTGCTGCGACAACAAGTACCCCCTCAGCAACTTCAGAGAGCACCGAGGAGACCGAAACACCTAATGCGGGTGCACCGAAGGTGACAGGGGCGGTGCAGTGGATTGTTGGCGGTGCAGGGATTGCGCTGGCAGCGGCGATGGCTTAGATTCAGAACAGAATCTGAGTTCCATAGAACAGGGAAGGGCAGGGTGAAGGCAGAAAGGAATGACGGCATGTATGATTGAATGTGTAGATAGAGATGAGAAATTCGCTTACCTCAAGCGTATCTAGACTATATATCTGTAAGAAGTATGTGTGAATATTTATAAACATATGTTATACTATTTGTTTCCCTCTCTCTGTACAATTCTCTAAAGCAGACTTAAGATGATGATGTTCAGAGTGAAAGAGACAATAGAAAGTACCGCCTGGATATCATCTCCCAGTCATGCCATTTCAGCTCATGGTTATCACATCCCTGTTGGCTCTCGGTATAGCATGAAAATCTCCGCTTCCTCCGTCTCCGAACTCGCGATTTGAATAATCTCCAAGCGAATTCCCCCTTCAAGGCTTCGAATCACCCGGTACCCCGTCTCCCACACGACCAGATAAGATATCCTAGATCGAACGCATAGTCTTTCCCCAAACGCAAGCTCAGACCCATATTCCGAGTCATCAAGCACACTACTCGTTTTCGTCGGTGGGGAATGATTATCCGTGATGTACAATTCTCGAAGGTTTGTAAGCGAGTCTGCTAGGCTGACTATGTGCGACTTTGGCGGGCGTTGACTGTTAGTAAACTACATACCAGCTAAATTATGGGGCAGCATGTAAGAGACATACCTGGTCTCTCTCCATATCCAGAGAAAGATGTAGTAGCCGCAGACCGCGCCACTCGCTAATCTCATCAACGAGACCTTGTCTAACCTCTCGTTTAGCGCGGTTCCCGGTGTTGTGTCCCAAGGCGAAGCAAGTCGGCCAGTACTCCCGCTTCTGGGGATCGATATTAAAACCGTCTTGTAGAGTGTCCCAGTCGAAAAGTTTAAAGAAGAGCTCGCTCAGGAGGAACGGGGGAGCGGCTAGGTCCTGACCGACGGTCCGAATAGCAGCGAGTATCGAGTCATCTAGACGGTCAACTGAGAGGCGTCGAAGGGAGCCGAATCGAGACGGATCCGCAAGAGAGGTATAGATGAGCTCTCGACTAGCTATGGTGTGCATGTCATGATCCCCAAAGGGATCGCCAGCGCCCAGTTCCAGGCATTCCAGCTTATTGAGGTCGGTTAGCTGTCCCAAGACCGGCCAGTCGCTTCGGAGTCTGCGGTTGGTGATCGAAAATCTGAGACGTTTAAGGGCCAGAGGCCAGCGGTCGGAGCCAGCGTACTCGGTGCATATGCTGGATAAGGGGGCCCCTGGAATATCCAGGCTGAGATTGGTGAGCCGAGGGGAATCGAGGAGAGTTGAGATTAGAGGCTGGATACCAGTTGGAAGGGCAAACTCGCCAGTAAGTACTAGAGAAGTCAAATTGCGAAATTCGACAAGGCGTTGGACATTGTGGCGTGAGATGAATTGAATCCATTCATTGTTTTCGTCATCCGAGGATGGAATAGAAGGTACGCACAGAGTCAACCCATTCAGCTTGGGGGTGTGGAGCTGGAGGGCATGGAGAAGGTCATTGAATAGGGGTACGCTATTGACTCCATCATCCTCTTCTTCGAGGGTTCGCCATGGGCCGGGCAAGCCAAGTCTGAGAGTATGTTAATTTTGCACCTTTCGTGCGAGGAGTTTGGTCGTACGTGAATGACACAAGATTCGGCATGGACTCCAAGCAAGAAATGAGATTCTGATTGAATGTTTCATACAGAAAAGCCTCCACGTCTGGTGAGCGAGTCTCGGCATAGCCACTCCCCACGATCACCCTGAGCGTCCGGACGTGGCGAAGATGCGGGATCCCAGTAAAATCGATAAAGTTCGGCGAAACAATTTCCTCAAAGCCCGTGAATCGGAGCAAGGAAAATAGTAGCGGCGTGAAGATCTTGTGGAAACAACGACACGTTTCGCTCAGGCCTCGCAGTGTGCGCTGTCTTTTTTGCGTCACCTGAAGGCCAGTTAACCGGGGCATCGACGACAGCCATTTGTAGAGCAGAAACCAACCTGTTGTCCGATACGCATCCAGACTTCCAGAGGGATGCCGTGCACAGCCATCCCGCTCTAATAGTGGCGGGTCAATGATGGTTATTGAAATTTTAAAATGAGGGGCAGGACAATCAACACTCGATGTCATTGAAACACGAGCCAAGGCCGGCTGGCGGGGAGGAGATGGGTGAATAACATTCTAGCACGATGACATCCTGAGGATTGCCACTGCTTGATTCAGAGGAATTTACTACTACTTGGAACAGTATATATCGCGTGCAGTAATTATGAGCTTTCTGAGTAAACTGTATTAACGCTCAGAGCATACCATATACCCCCGAGAACTAGGTGTGGATATCAACAAACAGACAACATATGTCATTACGCCATCTGCTTCTCTCTCTCCTTACCATCCTCCAAAGCAGACTCAATATGATCCGTCATCGTAGTCTCGACACTCCTCAAAAAGCAAGCGGCAACGCCATTTGCCGCAATCAAGCATGCGAGAGCAATCCAGACGTATTTCCATGCCCTTGCGCTTTCAGATGCCACCACCGGTGCCTGTGAGTTACCAGCAAGCTCTTTTCCAACGTAGGAAGCGTATTTGTTGTCATATATCGCCGTGAAGATGGTTATTCCCACGATCCCACCCAGGGCACGACACGAGACGGACACGGTGGCCGCGGTGCCGATCAGGAATGATGGGACGGATAGAGCTAGTGCGGTAACTTCGGGTCGAAGCATCAGTTATATAATACTGATTGAGATACGGAAGATTATAACTTACTTGGAATAGTGGTGGTGATCGCCGTACCTACGCCGAAGAGTGCAGAGAAGGCATATGCCCAAGATTTCCTCTCGGGGGTTACGAGACCCATCAATCCTAATCGCAGTGTGAGTATCGAGGTAGGGCCCTCACCGAGATGGAATAGAAAAAAGGGGACTACCTGTGAAAAGAGAACACCAGAATAAAGCCGCAACTAGCAGGGTTCGGTAGGATCTCGTCAAGGCCATGATCCACCCTGCCGGGATGCACCCAAAAGTCGATAGGATGAGATAAGGCGAGACTACGACGGCAATACCCACAGCATCCTGAGTAAATAGATCAAAGACCTCCTGGGAGAAGGCCACATTAACCCCCAGTAAAAGCATCCCATCAATCGCGCATACGAACAGGAGGATGGCGAAATTGACCGTCTGGAATAACCGGTGGTCCAGGATGCCCTCCTTGACGATGAACGCTTCATATATTCCGAAAAACACTAAACCAACGCATCCCAGTGTTAGGGTCGCCACAATCCGTGCTGAGTCCCAGGGGTACCTGGTTCCACCCCAAGTCAAACCGATAATCAAGGAGGCAAAGGAGCCTGCCATGAGCAGGATGCCGACGTAATCGACGCCCTTGACAATGTCTCCCAGCAGTCGATGCCGACCCAGCAAAGGCCGCGGTGGGAAATAGGTCACGCCCACCGCTACAGCAGTCACCCCATATATGATCCCGTTGAAGTAGTAGGCCCAGCGCCAGCCCCCAGCACCACCCGCGTCATGCTTGACAAAGGCTGCCGCGGTGAAAGTGCCCAGCACGACGAAAGCGCTGGCCATGGCTTGCGAAATCCCCATTGCCCATGGGCGGTGCTTATTCGGTATGATTTCCTGGATGCAGGAGATTGACACGATCTGGTCGATAATTTCTTAGTGAGTACGCCACCTCCATAAATCTAAACACAAAAACAACGTACGCATCCTGCATTGGCAATCCCCGTCAGGATATTACCTCCGATTACGTCGGTAATCTTGTGAGAGGACCCAGATATCATGGATCCCACGACCCCGAGCAAGGCACCCCCTACCACGAACCACTTTTTGCCTAGTCGATCCCCAAGAGACCCCTGGTGATATCAACAAACAGATACCCAGCCACATGGAACAGGAAAGCTTACCAGTATCGGCCCCATGGCAAGCGTGAGAAGGAAGTTGCCATTCGCAATCCACGAAGCAAGGCCCGCATCTGTTGGAGACTTGGCCAAAGTAGCGACCTGGAATTTGATCGTCGTGTTCGTCTTGAAAGTCGTTCGCCTGTGAGCTTATGCTTCTTCAAGGATGGTGTCCCGAGCAGAACATACCGTATTCGACAGCGCAGCGCAAACGTTTCCCATAGAGAGTGTTACCACTGCGAGAAGGGTTTTCCAGCCCAGCTGATAGGGGGTTTGAACAGCGTCTTCATCCATGACGTCCATGGGGTGGACTTTTTCGGACCCTGTATTCTCGATGTGAGACGCCATCCGCTCTGTGATTTTTATATGCGGCGCGGAGTCCATTTTCGTCCATCCCTTGGTTGGTTGGGGAATGGGGGTGGTGGGGATTATATTGCAGTAGAAGGCCTAACTTCTGAGTAGGTTTTGGATTGCGAGGGAGAGAGCTGAAAATTGTAGAGTTTGTAGAGTTCAATGCACGTCAGCCACAAACCCCTCAGCGGACAACCCGACTAGGGATGAGAAGCTTGAGGCCTTATCCCCCAAAGCTTCCTTCATTCCTTCTCAGTCAATAGAACCGGAACTGGACAGGACTCTAATTGGATGTCCGTTGTCAGGTTGAGCAGGTGACAAACTAGACACGGGATAGAGGAGGCCCAGCTCTCCGGGAACTCGGGAACCAACTAATAGAGGCTATCTCAATATCGTACCCATTACAGGCGAGATCCGGGGAAGCAAGCTAGCCTGGCGGGGAATCCGGGGTACGAGGCAATTCATAGACAGTCAAGGGGCGCTGATCATGTTGTCGGGAATTCCGAATTCACATCCCTGAGCCTCCGAGGTAAAGAACTTTGAACAGTTAGGTGAAACCGCGCTAGTAATATCGACAGAGAGGGTCAGTTGTACTCGCCTTTTACGTCTTTCCAACCGACGAGTACCGAAAGCTTATGAAAAGCTTAGGAGATGTTTCTCTATACATCTAATGGTAACACGGACCCACATGACATCAAAGCTGGCGCACAGCTAATCCCAAACGTCTAGATTATTGCTATGACTACTTCACAATAAAAAACCCCAAAGCTGTCGTGCTCTCCGCGATTCTCACGAGCTCCCCGGGATATCCGGCTCCCGAACCTTCATAAAGTCCCCCGCATGATAAATGACCTCTGGCCTAATCTCCGAGACACGCCACTGTCCGTCCACCTTGACAAAGACCTGCTGCATCCAGCTCCGCCCATCCGAGACCTTTCCAATCTTGCACATGGGGTGAGCAAAGTCTTCCCCCTCGATTCGGCGTCCATGGCTAGCCAGCTGCTGCCATTCCACCACAATCTCGTCTGCCGTCACAGATACGAAATACGGTGCGCCGAGGAGATGTTGTGTTGCAAGGGCTTTCACACCCAGATGTGCGGGACCGAGCCATTCTTCGACAAAGGCGTCGGCTTGGAAGGGCTTGCGGCCCCATTCAGGGACGACTTTACTGTAGTCGACTATTATTGAGGGGGCCAGGGAGGCTCGGACGCGGGATTTGTCCTAGATAGGCATCCAATCTGCAGTTAGCCTTTTATTAGCTTGGCGAGGGGAACAGAAGGCACACTTTTCTGTCGTAGCCGTCTGCTAGTGTGCGTGCGCATTGGACGATGCAGAGATAGTCTTGGAAGGTGAGCTGCGAGGGGATATAGATTTCGAAGGTCATGATTGATTATTATGGTGATATATATGTGCTTCTGAAGTGAGTCTAAGTGGGTAATCTTGAAGCATTTAAAGCAAGTCCGATCTATATGGGAGATGACCGGCAAGTGGCCCACATCGGGTTTTCCATGTCCACGAAGATCACCCCCGCGGAATTATTTGTACAGAGAACCGTACAAATAAAAAACACCCTCCACTTCACGTTTCACAAATTGACTTGTCCATCGTATCACTATCCCTGATTGACTAGATGGCAGGTACCGACTTCACCTTACGCACGGGGATCTACCCCGCTATTGACCCAAGCCGCTTCAGGCACGCTTTGGCTGGGAAAATAGTTCTCGTTACAGGATCAGGCAGAGGAATCGGAAAAGAAATCGCCCTGGCACTTGCACGATCTGGTGCTGCTGTCGCGGTATCTGGACGGACTGCAAGCGAAGTTGAACAAACCAACCGAGAGATATCCACTCTAGGGGTAAAAAGTATCGCGGTGGTAGGGGACGTCTGTGTGAGGGCAGATACGGAGCGCCTTGTGAAAGAGGTAAGCAATCTATTTGCTCCTTTTCACCTCCATTTCTGCATCGCTCATGAGAAGCTTTGATGTCGCTAGGTGGTAGAAAACCTTGGCCCAGTCGACATCCTCATCTGCAATGCGGGAACAAACCAATTCATGCCGTTCCACATGACAGACCCAGATCAGTGGTGGCGCCAGATGGAAGTAATGGTGAAAGGGCCGACGGAGCTCACGCGAATGATCCTTCCATCGATGCAGGAGCGTAACTCCGGCGTCATTATTTACACGTCTTCGCGGGCAGCAGTGGCTGACTTGCCATGGACAGCAGCCTATGGATGCGCAAAGACGAGCATCACCCGTTTCGCCGGCGTCCTCCAAGCCGAACTGGATATCCTGCAGAAGAACAATTTTGGGTTCACGGAGAATGGCATCTCGGTATTCTCAATGCACCCGGGGGAAGTGAAGACCAGCCTTCATGAAACTGCCTTTCCGGACAAAACAAGACAAGAGGCGCCGTATGTCATTGAGATGATGGAGAAACTGGCCAAGACACACCCGGAGTATAAGGCGGAGCTGGCCGCCTGGACCTGTGTTTATCTCAGCACGGGGAATGCTCGAGCTTTACGGGGGGGTCTGGTCGATTGTACCAGAGATATTGAGGAGGTCAAGGCGCGTGTGTTGGCATCTCCCCAGCCTAAAATCACGAATGCTTGTAGTTAATGTAGGACAAATGGCCGCACAATTCATTACTGAGCCTGAGACTAACAAGAGGGACCAGTGTGCCAATACTAAATGCTTCCATTGATACCTGCTTTCATCTATAGTATAACATAACTTCCTCTGATGAGTGGTGAGGCATTAGAGCAACCACGTCCCCTATAAGGGGGATGTGGTGTGATAGTGGTGGTAATACGAATAGTATTAATAGATGAGTAAAATGGTGGAAGTTCCAAACCTCAACCCTAGGTTCCTATCTCAATACCTTATTATCTAAAATACTGGAATAACTGCTATGATATCCCAATGTAGGGTAAGAGGAAGTATATTGTTATTCTTGGGTTGCCGGATTGCGTCAACCCGTATACAAGCCCAAGCGGGATGTCTTTTGTTATTGCAGTGTCATGTTCTCCAGCATTCACTGCTTATCAGCCAGCAAGGCGGATTTCATCGGTAGAAACTCGCAGTAGTGTATTAACACCACAACAGAATCCAGCATTACTCCAAATGTGAACAAACGCTGTCTGGGCACTTCGAAGGGCCACGAGCACTGCGGATCTCTTGTTGGCCTTGAATTGAGAGAACCTTCCTCCCCTGGGCAGTATTGCCATAAGTGGCGCAACTGCATATGTCCGTGTTCGTTAGTGTGTGTATAATGCATGGTATGAAGCGAAGATAAATAGATAAAGACAACGGGACTGTGGACCTAAAAACAAGAAAAGAGCAATCGATGAATGTGGGAAATGATGCGAAAGTGAGCTGAAGTCAGAAACGGTTCGTGGGAAAATCGGAATCCTATATATGTCATACCTGTCTCACTCGTAGTGCATAATAATCTAAACAAATACGGAGATAACAAGGAATCCGAAGGCTGTCCACTTGACATGGTCTGTGTATGCTTGAAACTCCTTAAGCTGAGGGGGGAACGCCGAGGCTCCCTTGACTTTTTCATGTTCTCCATCAATTTCCAGATGTGTCAGAAGGAGAGACCAAAGTATTCTAAACGCAAGGAACTAGTGAATTTTCGCCGATGATCCAGATTGCATCACTTCGGTCGAATCCACGCTCCCACATAGGCGCATGGGTATTTGTCAATGGTATGTTAGGGGTTGGTGATTTTATGATAGAGTGTTTGGGGGGTAACTTTTTTTGTGACGAGGTAAACCCGGGCGCGCACCAATGTGTTTGATACACAAGACGAGGGTTGTTTTTTCCAAGATTGATCTTCATTCTGACCCATCTGGTCGTTTTCGCTATATGAAGACCTGCCCTGTAGCAACCTGGGGAAAAAACCGCGGATAAAATTGGCCGCTATGCTTCCTCCCCGTCTCGTGCGAGATCGAGCGCGCCGACTGGAATGTACGAGTGGACATCATCCCCATATGAAGATATCGGCATTATTCCCAAAGTTGATTGCAACGACTCGGCGGTTTTGGGTTAGACATCACACTAGGGGATGCGACCCGTATATTGACAGGAGTGTGTACCTGTGTTGTTGGTATTGTTTTGGGCACCCTCTATGTAACCAGACCCCCTCTTTGTTGAGCAAGGCTGGCTAATAAAACCAATTTCCAACCATCTTGGAGTGTGGAGTGGACGGTTGACGTACGTTTACCTATCCATCTCTCCCCTCTGAATAATCGAGAAGCTCAGAGACTGGAGGCTGGGATATTGTGAGAAGCAGAATGGAAAATGGCAGGGCGAATTACAAGAGGCTATATATCTATGAAAGGCAGGCAGTGAAGAGCATAGAGTGGTGAATGTCATTATATCAGTGAGTGAAGGATTTCCCCCATTGATTTACAATATTGGTTCTTTGAGGTATATACTCCAAATAGCAATGTATGAATGCGTTATTGTGATTATTAAATTTCCCACTTCATGCATTTAGAGTTCAGCCTCCCTCTGACTATTTTAGCGGTTGTTATTAGATGACGCTGTGGCTGAAGACCTGCATCTTGATTCGCATTGTGAGATACAATCCACCTTAAAATGCTTGGGCAGCGAGGCATATTATACTGTTATCATCTCCCCATGCCCTGAAAACCCCCATCTAATATCAAGATACCTCGTTTGATGCATAGTTAGAGAGGGACTGGATCGGGCGTTGTCGACCTCGCCCCGTCACGTGCAAGGCAGAGTGTGGCGATGCCATCGTATTCGAACCTTTTCCTTTCCTCATCCCTATTTATGTTCCGCACCGTGCTCTACGCAGAAAGTAATAGATTTATCTCTCTCGATGTGAAATCCAAAACCACAGCACGAATCCCAAGCAATGGAAGTCTCCAAAACCACTTCCGCCGGGCGGAACAGCCAGGTTCTGACTCTTAACCCGATCCGTCAGTGGCAGACCAAGTTCCAGGTGAAGGTGCCCGACGGGACGGGCGAGGCCCCGTATCATGCACGCAGAGCACACAGGAAATCCAGGAACGGGTGCGTGACTTGTAAGAAGCGGAGAGTCAAGGTAAACGCACTCACTTTTGCGAGCGTTTAATTGAAGCCGGTCATTAACCGGCGTATAGTGTGATGAGCGCAGGCCAACCTGCCAGAGATGCCAGAATTATGGTGCATCATGTATCTATTCTCCTTCTCCGGGCTCGTTGACTTTGGCACAGACCAAAAAATCCCAAATTGTGCCCAAAGAAATACCAAAGAGTATCATATTTACCATGTCGGTTACCGACATGATCAGCAAGCTCAGCGATGGGCTAAGCGGCGACCTCGAATTCGCCCCGCGCATCCCAGGTGATTCAACCACGACACTGAGTGTCGCTGTCACGTCATTCCAGCACTTTCTCAACGCTACCACGCGTGGGGTCGGCACAGCTCGAATACGCGATGTCATGAGGACAGACATGATCCATGTTGCTTTCAACGTCGGTCGTCCCACCCCACTCCTTGCGTAGGATGTACTGACACGTCAAACCCAGACTCCCTACCTAATGTATACCATCCTCGGGTCTGGCACCCTTCACATAAACCGCATGTGCCCCGGGAATAAAACGCGCGAACTAGCAGAAGCGTATTTCTGGCAACAAGCCATTAAACTCTACCAAGCCGCCATCGAATCGGGAATCTCAGGAAACAATATCAGCGGACTTATCTCGGCGTGTATGCTGCTAGGTCCGATAGCTCTCTGTCCTCCTAGCTTCTCCGTGGAGGAATCCTGGGTCTTCACCGGCAGACCAAGTGATTTGAACTGGCTATGCCTCCAGGGCGGTCTGGCCACGCTTCTCGATCAGGCCGGATCGTACCTGCAACAGAGCATATGGGCAGATCCGTTCTCGCAGAGCCATGGCTGGGAAGAGAGGTTGTATCGGTACGACATTGACAAAGGACGGGAAGGGTTACACGAGGGGCTTGCCGATCTGTGTGGGATTGATGACCTGTCGACTCAAGAGACCAACCCATACTATAATGCCGTGAAATTGCTGAGTCCTCTGTTGCTGCTCGAACCCAACGCCGAGAATGCCGCCCAGGCGGCCACCTGGATGGGCCGACTCGAGCACGAGTATGTAGCCTTGCTGAGGCAGAGGGATCCGCCGGCACTTGTTCTCTTTGCGCAGTGGATGAGCATGATGTGCATGCTTTCCGAGTATCAGCCCTGGGTGGAGGGTCGGATTCGCTACGAGTGTATTGCTATTTGCATGTACCTAGAGCGTCAAGGGGACCCGGCTATCCAGCCGTTTTTGGAGCTCCCGGCGAGCTCGTGTGGGTACACCTTGCAGAAGGTATAATTTGACTTACATTACTATATACCCATACTTGGATTATTTATTATGACATAGACCGTTCGAGTTTGAATCTTCGAATTCAACCTCCGACACCAAAGAACTTTTTTTGTGCTTCGCCTCCCCTCTTTAGAGACCCAAACCACACCATCAGCACCATTCCCGCCTGTTTACTGCCCCTCTGATCTCTCAGCCTTCACAAGCCTCCCCCGTATATGCGGCAACTGTTCGAAATACCCCTGGTTGGTCCCCGGCCGCAGCTCAACCGACTCCCACTTCCCCGCCCGCCGCAACGTATCCTCCGTCCTGCGCGTCAACGAGCACCCATCCAAAAACACCGGCCAGAACACATTAACCAACGCTACAAAACCCATTAGCCCCCCATCCCAATATCACAGCCATCAAGTGCTCGGTCGGGGGAGATACTCACACTGACAAATCCCCGCCACCGACGCTCCATCCCTCACCTTCACATGCTCATACACCAACCACTGCCCACCAGGCTTCAAACTCTTATACAGCTCCCCCACCATCCCCTCCACCCCCGGCACACTACACAGCACATGCACCGTCGAAATCGTATCGATACTCCCCGGCTCCACCCCGCCCCGCTGCATCATATCCCCCACCCCAGCGCCAACCACCTCGAACCTGCCCGCGAGCCCCAACGCCTCCGCTCTGCGTCGCAGCGTCTCATGGAAATCTCGATTCGGCTCCAGCAAGATCAGCTTCGTGATGCGCGGGTTGCGCTCGGGTGCGAACAGGTACATCCAGTCTCCGGACCCCGAGCCGACTTCGAGGACGGTCCCGTACGCCTGCGGCAGGATGGACTCGACATCCGGGGCGAAGAGCGGCTTGGAGACGGCGCCGAAGAAATGCCAGAATTGGGCGAACCAGAGGCGCTGGAAGGAGGGGTAGGAGGTTAGGCGGGGGATGTTGCGGTCTTTGAGGAGGGTGAGGGCGGTGATGGGGATGAAGAGGATTGTGAGGAGGATGACGAGGGTGGGGAGCAGGAGGTCCAGGGGGTTGTAGTGTATCATTATCTTGAATTTGGTCGGGTCGGTCACTATGGGTTTCGATGATTAGGGGTTCATCAACGGGCCGAAAGAGGTGGGGGGGGGAGGGTACGGGCGAGCCGGAGGCTATATATAGAGCGGGAGTTGGGGATGATGGTGAGGTCAGGGTTGCCCTGTTGATCCTAGTAGAATGGCTGGACAGTCACGAGACGGCTCTGAGAGTTTCAGCTGTCGTATGAGCCGTCTGCGATCAGGCGAGGCTGGGCCTTGGGTGGCTTCTTCCATCCGTGGATCTGTTGCGGATAAGGTTGGGTTTGGGTGGCGCTTCCTCGTACTTGGCTCGAGCTTCACCACCGAGGATGGTTCTTGTGTTGCATGATTCGGGGGGCTGGATCTGGGCGGTCGGACTGCATTTCCGGTACTCTACTTACTGTCTATGAGGTCAGCTTTCTGGGTATTATATACACATAGTTCATGTGCGGGCTACACTGCAGTAAATGCTCAACACCATCGGAGCTGTTCAACTAGAGTGACCTCGATACAACATTCGAGCCATGTCTTTCGAGGTTATATGCTAGATTTATAATTTGGAAGAATAAACTATATCGGAGGAACATCCATATCCTCTAACCCAAGACATCCACATATCCTCCCCGTGGGATCCCATTTACGCCGGATATCCAGCAGCCTTTTATACTGCTGCTCTCCCCAGATTTTCGCTGGTCGAGTCTGGAAGTCGTACTCGCCCAGGTACGAACCAACGGATTCTCCTTCGATCTCTCCCATGATACGACTAACCCACGACTGACAACCGACGTCGTCCTCTTCGTCTTCCCAGATAGCATAAACCGAAACATAGTTATCTGAACGTACACTCAGCGCCATATCCGCAAGTTCACACTCACTGCCCGGTTTCATTGGATTCCAAAGAACCAGCGACTCCCTCGTCGGCAGTGTGGAGAAAACTTTCCCCATAGCTGCCACAACGTCGGCCTCTTTGCCGAGGAACACGTTGTCAACACAGTAGCGATGATTCGGGGGGTATGCTTTGTCGGTATTGTGTAGTTGCGTTCGTATGCTTGTCGCTTCGTTATACCAAGAGGATATCGTTCCGTCAGGGCGTGAGGCATTCACAAGGCGCATCATCCCCTCTATGCCGATTTGGTCGTCTCCGGACACAAAAAGCGACACTGTCACACAGTACCCATCCACATCCTTTTGGTAGCTCCCGTAGGCAGCAATCTCAACGCTCTCCTTGTAACCAGACGCACGTATATGATCATAAAGCTACCAATGTCAGCAAATCCTCTAGTATGGGCTATAGCTGTGGGTCCTTACGCCAACCGCCCACTCCATCGCAGACCCGTACAGCCTAGCCGGATACACATATCCAGACGACCGCATCACTCTCGGTAGCGGCCTCGTCTGGAGATAAAACCGTGTCACGATCCCCGGGAACGCGGGGCCTCCTCCTCTCGCGGCCCAGAATAGATCGGTGTTATTGCGTGCATCGGCCCGGACAAGTTCGCCAGAGGCAGTCACCACATCAACAGCAACGATACATTCACACGCCCACCCCCAGCTCTATCGCTCGCTCATCAGCCCATCTCAACTCACAGAACAGGTGACAGGCAAAAATTGCGAACAGCATACGCACAGGGGAGTTCCAACCAATCCCCCCACTAAGCAAAAACCCACCCACCCCGACACTCGGACAATGACCTACCGGGAAAGTCCGGCCGCGAGCAGAAAGATACTCATTCAGGTCATTCCCCGTCGTGCTCGGAGAGACCCGAACGATTCCCGTGTGCTCGTCGAGATCTATCTCCGAATACTGGCCGAGGTCGACCAGAATAGCATCATCGCGAACGCTCCACGAGGGGAAGCTGTGGCCGCCGGCACGCACGGAGACCCGGCATTTCTTGCCGATAGCCAAGTTGACTGTGTCTATGATTTCGCGTTCCGTTTTGGGTGATGCGATGGCGAGTGGGTAGCGGTTAGGGATGCGTGCGTTGAAGAGGCCGTTGGTTCGGGCTTGCTCGTACGTAGCCCGATCGGGGCCATCTCGCCAGATAATGGACATTTTTCCCTTTTCTAAATGGAAATGATACCGTCGACAGAAGTTAAAATGCAGGCTGGTTGGTGCTGATGCTGACTGCTGAAGACACGTGATGTGGATTGCATAAATATGACTAAGCCAGAAATATATTACGCACAATGCATACCACCACAATAACACCACAGTCTCTCAGGGAGGGAATCTCGGCCGCGCCACTCGAACAAACCCGTCGTGGTCCTCCTCCAAATCCAAGTAGAACAACAGAATACGAGCCACGATCGCAGCACTCTCGACTTGCTCCTTGATTTCCTCCACCGACCGCAGGCTAACTCCCAGCGTGCCCAGCATCAACCGGCGACTCACCTCCTCGCTATCGAGGACCATCGCTTGCTGCTTTCCCAAAAAGTCCAAACTACAGACAACATAGAGCCACTTGCCTAAGCCTACAGGTATCCAGAATACCCAACCGCTGTCCTTCACACGGCCAGGGTCGTATTTGGGGATAAACCGGGGCGGAGTCCCCGCTTCGACGTCTCTGTTTTGGGTCATCTGCGTTGCAGTTCCTGATAGGACGCGAGCAGAAGGGATCAGATATGTTTCCGATCCTATCTTGACTACAACTAGACATGAGTCGTAGAGATGTGCGCTGCTGATGTCGCATCCGTGGATCCAGGACAGGCTCGAGAGTGCTGTATCACCCACTACCGCGAGGATATCTAGATTGACACAGTCTCCCGGTCTGTACAAGTCGGGTCCATAGTGTAATGACTTCTCCTCTACACAAATTCCGCTCCAGGCGAAGGAGGAGATTGCACTAGCCAAGCGTGGCTGGATATCGACCAACTCGTGCACATCCTGTTGATATGATTGAGGCCTCCGGGGATGGAGTTGCGCTAGTTGACGAGAAACCCCGGACGATAGGACGAGTAATCTACCCTTTTCATCGGGAGGTCCCTTTTCGTCCACGACATGACGTCTTCCATCCGTGGCCACGGCAAAATGGTAGAACAGGATCCGTGCGAATAGCCATAGACATTGAAAGGACATCCAAAGATAGAACTGCTTCGCGGTTGCCTTCTCGAGAATGAGGTGAGTGGCCACTGTGGCGGATACGGCGACGAGGCCGCCGACCACCCACACGAATAACCAGGCTCGATGCGTGCGTATGTTACTAGGTGCCCCAAAAATGATTTTAGGCGTTTTCCTCCGGCCATAGATAGTGGGGAGTTCTCCGGCAATGATATCGGAAGATCTGGCGCTGGAAGAGCAGCCCTTGGATTCTCGAGAAAGACCAAGTGATTGTAGCGCTATCGCAGCGAGAAAAAAGAATGCCCAACTGCCCGTGGCGGCGACGCTGAGTTGCCAACTCGCGTGTACCCATAACACGAGAGTTTCTATCAGTTTCACCAGGGTGCCTACAATGGCAATCCAGTCTCTGGTCTCGCCTGGTGGCTGCCCTTTGGTACAGGTGAATCTCTGGGGTCTACCACTGTTTGGGAACGAAGGGCAGGACTGGATAATCCCGCACGTATGCTCATCAAACACATGGACGCTATTCAAACAGAGTCCAGTATGGGCGGGAACATCTTTCTCGCCGTGATTCTATACTTTGTTAATTGAGGATTCCTTGGGTGGCGTTACGATGTTTCAACCTACCACTTTAACGGAGATCCCCACAGGACTGCCTGAAGGGACCCTCAACATTGATCGCTCATGAAGTGGGTAGGACAACCCCAGGATCGAACAGGACAGGAACGAATTGACCCCAAAGCTCTCGCGCAGCCAACTCGGCATCGCGGCTGCGATACAAGCTTTGATCAAATAAAAACACCCAAAAGAGCTCATGGCGGCCCAGGGCAAACCTCCCGCGCCCCGACTTCCCAGAGCGAGCGATTCGACAGTCGTGGCCCCGATTATGGTGGTCAAGGCTGCGATTTCAATCAGACGGTCTCCAAAGTTAAATGCCATTACGCGGAAATTCCAAGAATAGTGGGAGCTGATGAGGAAACAAGAGTTGAACATTGAGAACTTTTGGACAGAGCGGAAATACTCTACTCTCGCGGTAGTCGGCCATTATGCGCGGCATGTACCCGACTATCCGGCCCTCGAGGAGATAAAAGGCGCAGTCGCTCATGTGCTGATGCGAAGCCCGAGTTGTGACAAATCAATGGCTGTCTGGCAGTGCGGGCGCGTTAGTATCGCTTCATATCGATTACGCGCGGCGAATAGGAATCCAGGTAGGTGATTATCCTAGCACTACCAATGCTGCGTTAATTAAACACAGTGACAGTCAGGTGCACTTGTATAATCTCCTAGGGTACGACAGCGTGCGATGTCACCCATTGAGGATGAATATGAGTTCCGTAGACCCTCTTTATTGGTGAAATGCTCTCAAGCCCTCGGGGTAATTCAGCCAAGAAGAGCCCAACGACTCAGAAATCACCTTCGTCGCGACGGATGAGGCTGAGCCTACCCGCTGATAGTAGATTGTCTCTCATGGTCTACGGTTATTGGACCGGCGAAAGCACGCGATCTCTCGATACGGGATAGGTGCCTTGCAGACCCGGGGTAATAAGGAGATATTCCCTACAATATACAGTATCACCATCGGAATATGTCGGAGTTACGCTACACTAAATTGATGACCCTTGTTTACCAAGTAATTGCGCCCTGCTGCCCAACGAAGCCGATCTATCCGATCAACACACCAATCATGGTCAAACTATATAGATGCCCAGAATGCATGAGTTGGGTATTCCCCAGAAGTGCGACAGATATGAGATCGCCCGAGTATGAGCGGGCAAGTAGGCACAGTCCGGAGGAATCTCATATCCGTATATTATATGCCCTAACGCGAAGACATCCCCAACGACACGACCAAACCCTCATCATAAAGCGGATACTCCTCTTCTCCTGGAAGATCATCCTCCTCGACATCCCATCCGTGACCCAGAATGTCCGAAATGCGATCCACCCGTGTCGACACGTCCCGGACATTCACAACCCAGTCCCGTACAAAGCGCGTCAGTGCCTCCCCCGTAAGCCCCAGACGCAGACAGTCATAACCCACCGGCCGACCCGACAAATCGAGATCCGGATCCCACCGCGCAACCACAGGCGCCTGTTTTGGCTTTTCTTCCCATTCCTCTTTCGTTTGATTGGTAAAACCTGCGTCAAACGGCGCGATGCAGCTGTTCTCCAGGGCCCAGAGAAATCCCTCCTTGCTCATGTCGACCGCGACAACCTGTGTTTTCCGACCGAATGCGGATCGGACCATGCTCCAGACAAAGGACGGTTGGATCCAGATTTGCGGCTGGTTGGACAGGTGGACGAGCGAGTTCTCGCGGATCGCCCGCTTGGCGTCCTTGGGGGTGCAGAGTTGGTAGACTGTGACTTGGTTCGCGTCGTAGACGGCCATGATTTTCCGTGGGCGGGCCATGGTGGGGGTATTTCTCTCTCGATGATGGTGATCAAGTCCTCATCTTAGATGAAAAGTTGAGCTTGTTGTTGTGAAGATGACACGGGTGGCCATGACTCAGTTGGAGTCGGAGTTAGAGAATATCCGGGGACAGTGAAAGAGGGCGTTCTGCAGTGCGAGTTTGATTGGGTTTGGGGGAACGGGGGGGATCGTGGGTTCGTTGGTGTTTCGGTCGCAGGATGCGCCGACTTATTTGCCTGGGATTTACGCCTGTTTGACGTGAGTCTTCGTTGGGGGGGGGGGGGGGGGGGGGGGGGGGGGGGGGGGGGGGGGGGGGGGGGGGGGGGGGGGGGGGGGGGGGGGGGGGGGGGGGGGGGGGGGGGGGGGGGGGGGGGGGGGGGGGGGGGGGGGGGGGG
>JAPDEL010000194.1:0-17625 GCA_027569095.1 Aspergillus conjunctus
CCCCCCCCCCCCCCCCCCCCCCCCCCCCCCCCCCCCCCCCCCCCCCCCCCCCCCCCCCCCCCCCCCCCCCCCCCCCCCCCCCCCCCCTTTCATACCCCCCCGCCCCCCCCCCCACCAACCCGGCCCGGACTTGGTCGGGCCCGGTCCTTTTGTTTAACGCCCACATCCCCCCCCCCCCCCCCCCCCTCCCCTGAGATTCAATGAGATCCAACGCGAAAGTATTGACGAGTGATGTCAGCATCCCCTGAAGACCACGAGCAACACTACTCCTCCCCCATGCAGTCACCGCCTCAACCGCAGCCTACCTCTTCATCTCTCCAGCCCCCTCTACATGACCTTCCAGCTCCGAACAGTATCCACGAACTCGTCGCTCCGAACCTACAAATGGACGGCTATCTGCCGCCACAACCGAACCCGGTACCTGACGAGACCATGTCGGTGGCCGCCTATGAGGGTGGGTTTTCTATGTTCATTGATCGGCCGGGGCAAATAGATCATACCTAACTGACGGACGTCTAGGGCAAGGAGTCTCCCCGCTAGTAGACCACGAGAGTGGTGTATTCAGCGTCGATGGAACGTTCTTTCCCGAGTTTATACCCGATTCCCTGATACCTTCTCTCTCACGCCCCAATGAATTAGACGCCACGGCCTTTCCACCGCACGACTACGCCCACGGCCTCTTCGACCATAACATGGACTGCGGCTTTGACCTGACGGAAGTCGACTTTAGCCTGATTGACGTGTTCAACTCTCGAGGCACAGTGAACCCCACAACCCAGGCTACCGACGACCACCACGATCGCTTTGATGCGGACAGCGGCATCGCTCTCGGAGCGGAAGCCTACCAGCGATCATCGCTGTCCGCCTGGAAGCCCGTGCACGAGGACCACGCCTTTGCCGACCAGGAGGCCCTCTCCGTGCCGAAATCGATTGACAGCCCCGAGGCCAGTGTGCGCTCGGAGCGGCAGCAGATTCTCTCCGAGCGACTGTCCCCGGGGAGTCGCGACCAGATCTTCGGGATGGTGCTGCAGACCAGCCAGAGGGCGAATTTGACCCGGATTATGAAATCGTTTCCGAGCACGGAGCTTCTGGATAGTCTCATTCAGAACTACTTTGCGTTTCAGGCGCATCAGGTCGACTCGTGGATCCACGGGCCAACTTTTCACCCGAACGAGGAGAGCCCTGATATGCTTGCGATTGTCGTTGCTGCCGGGGCGGTTCGATCCCCTGTTCCGACGATTCGGAAGTTGGGATACGCTCTCATGGAGGTTGCGCGGCTGCAGATGTCGATCAAGGTGCGTTGAAGATTCATCGTTATTGCAATTGGAAGCATCTGGTGCTGACAGGATGTGCAGTTCGAGAATGATAATACCACGATTCGCGACTTGCGGGCGTCGCAGACGTTCGCGCTGACTCTTGACATTGGAATGTGGAGTGGAAGCGGACGACGCACAGAGATTGCAGAAAGCTTCCAGCAGCCGCTGTTAACGGTGCGTAGATGGTGCTGTGCTGCATGGATCGATTGACGGTTGCTGATCAGCTGTAGATGCTCCGACGAGGACTCCGGTTCCGACGATCCGTTTACGCGAACATTGTCCCCAACCTCAACGACCCGGACGAAGCCCTGGAAAGAAAATGGCGGGAATGGGCCGAGCAAGAATCATTCAAGAGGTAAGGAAACCACGGCCCTGGCTCAAGCAGCTCCGCTCATACTCGAATAGACTCGTCCACCATCTGTTCCTGCACGACGCGCAATCCGCCTTGATGCTCAACGTCAACCCCCTCATATCCTACGCCGACCTGGAGCTCCCATTCCCCACCATCCGGCCGCTGTGGGAGGCCAAAACCGCCGCGGAGTGGAGAGACATCTACATCGCGACTGCGGCCCCGGGCCCGGAACGTCTCCCCTCGCTGGTAGATACACTCCGCGACATGTCGCAGTGGCGAGGCCGGATCGACTTCCAACTGTCCGGCGTCGTCATCCTGCACGGCCTCTCGGCCCTGATCAGCGAGTACCACCGCCTGAAGTTCGTTTCCCAGGGGAGCTCGAAGCACTGGAACGCGCTGGTGATCAACTCGCGGCAGCAGGAGCTCTCGCAGGTCCTGGACCATTTCCGGATGATCTGCTACGAGTGGGCCACCATGCCCGGCCCGGAGATCTTCCTCATCTACGAGATGATCTCGATGCTCCTCTACATGTCCCTTGAGGAACTGCAGCTCTTCGCGGGCAAAGAAGACAAGAACGAGGCGCGCCGCGTCTACCACAGCGCCCTGGAATGGATCGATAGCGTCGACTCCCGCCGCGCCATCTGGCACGCCGGCCAGGTGATCCGAGCCGCGACGGCCATGCCCGCGGGCTCGCTAACAGGGTTTTTCGCCGTCGGCGTCTACTACGCGAGCCTGGCCTTCTGGTCCTACAGCGTGGTGTCCAAGGCGCGCGACTCCAAGCTCGTCGAGAACGGCGGTGGCGGCAGCAGCAGTCCGGCTGCGCTGCACGATCGGTGGCCCACAGTGTTCCTCGACGGCGAGGAAACCACGGAAACGCAAAAATTTATCTCGCTGGGCCGCGGTTGTCCAGCCCTACAGGGCGTTCGAGGCCCGGCGGTGGCGGCGGCGGCGGCGGCACTAGTAGCGGACCCTGGGCAGGTTATGGATTTGGCGCAGGGGCTTCTGCGGGCGGACGCCTCTCACGATGCGCTCCCTCCTCTGGTGCAGGGGTTGTGTCAGTTGATGGACGATCTGGGGAATGCGGCGCGACCGAGTGCTGTGCCTTGAGTGTGATGATGCCAATAATGTAACTATAGTAGTCATGATGGGGTTGTAAAGGATTCCCACGACACACTTGCTTGAATGAACGAACACGGACGAACACACCATGGTCACGCGAGCGCGAACAAGGGCGAGCTTGTTTGAGCTCCTCCTCGGCTAGAATTGACGACTCCTGACTCGCAGCTGGCAAATCAATGTCTCGTACGTAAATGAAATCGAAAAATTTTTCTACTCAGGGCGGACATTCCTGCGTCTCCCACGTTTTTCACCCTGGCTGGACCCCAAGCCAAGAGGCTTGGCCTAACAGAATACGAGCCCGACTCTGGCCGCTGATTTGCGGTTGGCTGCATTCCGACTGCCCGGATGGATCCAATTTCTTTTTCTCCGACTGACGCTAACGGTTTGGTGTCTCCCGGCGATGGAGTTTTCATCAGATAAGATGGTCTGATGATGGACCTCGAATCGGAGTGACCGTGCGGAGAGACACCAAGGGATTGGTGCCAATTTTTTTTTTCTTTTTCGTCTTCTTCTTCTTCTGCTTTTTTTTGCTTTTTTTTATGATTATTTTTTCCATATTATTTTCACGATCGCCTCCTCTCCGGCCGTTCCCCCTCATTTATCTTCCCCTGCTCCCGCCCTTCCTTTCCTCTTCTCCTCCTCTCTTCTCTCACCCTCATCCTCTTAACTTCCCCCTCCTCCCTACGTCTCTAGGATAACACCCTAAGACGCAGGTAACCATGGGCGTCGAAGAAGAACTCAAAGAACCCTCGCACTCCGCGGCCCTCGGTCCCATCCATTCGCCCGATGATGCGCAGCTGCAGTCGGAAGAGTCCCCCGGTGTCAGGCGCATCGAGCTGATCTCCCAGCAACTCAGCTTGTACGGTCGTATCGCCCTGTTCTTTGGTCTGTTTTTGATCGCGTATGTTTATGGCTTGGATGGCGGGGTGCGCTATGTCTACCAGGTGAGAAACTCTTTTTTTTTTTTTTTTTCTTTTTTATGCGGATTGTACCCTGATCCTCTCTTGGGATATCTTCTTGTATCCCTTGATGCTATTTCAATGACGGATACTGATAGATGGAATGATTGCAGCCCAGGGCGACGGCAAACTTCCAGCAGCACAGTCTGCTTTCGACGGTGGATGTCTTGAGGGCCGTCATTGCGGCTGCGGCGCAGGTATGCCCTTCATATTATACTCCAGATCATTGTTACAGGATGGGGAGCTGATGAATGGGGATAGCCTACTGCGGCGAAAATCGCAGATATGTTTGGTCGCGTGGAGTTGATTTTTGTTTCGGTCACGTTTTACACAATTGGTTGGTTTATCTAGAGCTTTGGAGGAGGATGTGGAGCTAACAGGTTGATATCTTCTAGGAACCATTGTCGAGGCAACGTCGAACAATGTCCAGTCGTTCTGCGGGGGTGCTATTCTTTACCAGGTTCGCTTTTGGTTTTTTTTTTTTTTTGTGCTGGGTTGTCGATGTGATGTCTGACTTGGACTAGATTGGATATACCGGAATCATGCTTCTGGTTGAGGTCCTGATTGCGGATGTGACCTCTCTGCGATCCCGTCTGATTTTCTCCTACATCCCTGCTACGCCGTTCCTGGTATGTAATGTCATCTAGCAGCAGAGAGCAGCGTTGGGCTAACGAGAGTAGCTCAATACGTGGATCAGCGGCAATGTGACGGAAGCAGTGTTGGCTGGCACCACCTGGCGGTGGGGAGTGGGCATGTTCGCGATCATCTTACCGGGTATATGAACTACCCCATCCACTCTCGAAGGATCCATTATTGACTTTTTCCAGTCTGCTCGATCCCCCTTCTTATCACGCTCCTGATCGCCCACCGGAAGGCCAAGAGGGTCAGCACCTACCCCAGTCTCATCAAAACGCGCGGCACCAAGAATTTCTTCGTCGACTTGTTCTGGCGACTGGATGTGGTCGGGATCATCCTCCTCATTGCCGTGTTCGGTTTGATTCTCGTCCCCTTCACGATCGCAAAGGGCGAAGCGTCGCAGTGGAAGACTGCCAAAATCATCGCCCCGCTGGTGGTGGGGGCTTGCTGTATCCCTGCGTGGGTGTGCTGGGAGCGATGGTGCCCACATCCCATGGTTCCATTCCGAGTGAGTCCTTTTTTACCGATCAAGCCGGACCGCCGCTAATTCGTACTGTAGCTCCTGAACGACAGAGCCGTCTATGGTGCCTTCGGAATTGCAGTGATGCTCAATACTGGTACGCGTCTTGTTGATATAAGTCTTAATGTTCCATGCTCACAACAGTCTAGCATGGACTCTGCAGGGACAATATCTGTATACCGTTCTCTCGGTCTCATTTGACGAAAGCACACTGAGCGCCACTCGTATCGCCTCTCTGTACAGGTCAGTGATCCCGCCCTTTCGATTCATTCCACCTCTAACGACCATAGTTTCGCCTCCGTCATCACTGGCTGTATTCTCGGCGCGATCGTCATGAAGGTGCGCCGCCTCAAACCCTTCATCGTCGCCGGAACCTGTCTGTTCACCGTGGCATTTGGCATCCTCATCTACTTCCGCGGAGGATCGGGAGGCTCCAGCCATTCGGGTATTATTGGCGGTCAAATCCTCCTTGGTATTGGTACGTTCTCATCACCGCCATCTTCCTTGAATCTCCTCATACTGATAATCTCCCAGCCGGAGGCATGTTCCCTTACCCAGCCCAAGCCAGCATCCAAGCGGCCACCAAGCACGAACGTGAGTTCCCTTGCACCCTCTTCACTCCTAAAATTTTTTTTTTTTTGGTTTCTAATGAATAAAATAAACAGATCTTGCCGTGATCACCGCCCTTTATCTTTCTTGCTACAACATCGGCAGCGCCCTTGGCAGCACCATCTCCGGCGCCATCTGGCGCCAGACCCTCCAGAAAGAACTCACCCGCGTCCTCGGCGACCCCACTCTCGCCTCGACCATCTTCAACGACCCCTTCACCTTCATCTTCGATAACCCCATCGGAACCCCAACCCGTGACGCCGTCGTCGACGCCTACAGATACACGCAGCGTCTCCTCTGCATCACGGGTATCTGTCTCACGGTGCCGCTGATTATATCTGCGCTGTGCATCCGCAATCCGAAGTTGACCAAGGACCAGAGTCTGCCTGATGCGGAGAAGGATAGCGGGAGTGAGAGTGATTAGATGGATAGATGACTTGCCCCGTTTTGGGCTGTTGGAGAAGCGGGGATGATTAGAGATGGGATGCATGTTGCTTGGTACCTATATATTATATAATTTGGTGGATTTGGTGGGTATATTTACTCGAATAGGTATAGGTATAAGAATTTAGACTCTTCTCTCGTGCAAGGCCAGGACATTTTTCAATATTTCACAACGACGTCGGGTATTTGGTCAAGTCGGTCTGCGGGGGATATATAGGTCCGGACGCTTCGTGGACGCTCAACATGCAGTGCCCCGTTTGCTCTGGATTTTCCCCGCTCGAAGAGATAGATAACTAACGATGGGCTCCTGTATGGTAAAAGTGCCGTGCGTTTGACAGACACCTTTTCTATAATTTTCTCACCAAAGGGAAGGATGAGGGACCGAGCGAAGAGAGCTTTCCAGATAAAACGCGAGACCTTCCCCAGAAAGACTTCCCTAGGTCTAGCATCGTCGTCGTTTTGTCTTTTATCAAGGCGACTTTGGGATTGTCGAGTCGTCTGTTTAGTAAACACCGGAGACATCGAATATATCCCCATCCCTGATATCTCACCTGTCAACGGTTCATTCACAGTCCATCAGATTTCCCGCGATAAACCTCCATATTTCTAGTCGTATTTCTCGGTCTCTTAAGGAAGGATGGACGCCAAGGTTGTAGGTAGCCTCACTATACGAGTTGTGGACTTGTCTTATTTCAACCAAACCCACAAATTCAAAAGTGTCGACCTTTTTTGCCCCTCTTTCCTTTTCTTCTTCTTTTCTTTTGCTCTTTTTTTTTTTTTTTTTTTTCCCCAGGCCCTCCAAAATGAGTTGGGAGAAGCTACCCGCCGAAATAGAGCTCATTGTTTTCACATGTCTGGCTGACGTCCGGAATTTCTCCGAGAGAGACTCGTTTGCCGTCGACGAGAAAGGCTCTGGTGCCTTCAGCAAGGCCAACCGTGTGGATGTTCCCCGGTGCTGGTGGCGGGAGTATGGGAATATATTCCTCGTGTGTCGTGAGTTTGCCTCTCTACAAAAGAAAGAAAAGAAAAAAAAAAAAAAAAAAAAAAAAAAAAAAAGGGAGAGAAAATAAAGCTGAATATTCTGGTTCAGGGTCATGGTCGATCAACTTCCACAACGCACTTATTGAGAGCAACCCTCTGACTCTACTGCTGAAGTGCACGAAGGAGTCAGTATCCCTCGGGGCGTTACAGAGAGTCCCGCAGAAGACGAATAGTCTCTCTTCGCATCGTAAATCTCCTGATCTTAGCATTGGAGCTCCCCGTAACTCCCCAGCAGAGCACCACCCCCTGGAAGAAGAGCCCACCAAGCTCGATTCCCTTTTAACTCTCGCCACAGTACGAGGCTTCACGGCCTGTATGGAGCTCCTGCTTGAAAACGGGGCGAGCCCTGACACGGCCAGCGGGGGGAGTCCTCTGCTCTGCCATGCCAGTAGCAACGGCAGTGTTCAGGCCGTGCGGACGCTCGTGAAACACGGCGCTAACCTGGAGGAAGAAGACGTGGAGAGACTTGTCTGTGCGGGGTGCAACACGGCACTGGGGATAGCGATATACTATGGACATTCCCGGGTGGTTGATGTGCTTCTCAGGGCGGGGGCGAGCACCGAGATTACTATCGATTGGTTTCATGGGTCGGATGAGCCGTTGGAGTTTGTGCTGGGGGTTCTGGGGAAGGAGAGCCAAACACGCATGCTTGAGGTCTTTAGGGCTCATGGGTTGAGCACGGAGAGAGGGGATGATAATAGTGACGATGAATCGAGTGGGTGAGTGAGAGGGTTTTACTCTAGCGGAAATGAGCTAAACTAACTCCTTTTTTTTTTTTTTTTTTTTTTAGAGATTAGCTGAATCGTGTCTTGCCTAATAAGCGTACAGCTAGTTAGGCCCATTCAAGGATGAATGCCTTCAACCAGGAATGATTCCGCTTGGCGATGGGGAATCCTTGTCCGTCTGGTGTGATTCAGAAAGCTGGACCCTTGGATTTATCTAGCGCTGTCGATCGGCCGCTCTCGGCGCGTACTGTGTATGCTTGGACAAAGCTTGGAGTTGAAAAGCACAGCTGCGCCATCTCAATTTATTTTCTCTGCCGTTGGGCAATTCAAAAATCGTCTCTCCCCTCTTCATTCTCCAAGGAAAAGAGACAGATCAAAAATCTAGCAGTGTCCAGCAGGTCCGACTACTCGTAAGGGCCCCAACTCACCAACACATTGGGCTTCATCCTCAGACACAATGAGTCGGCTGGTGAGTGTGAAAGAGGTCGAGGGAAGGGGGAGGTTGGAGTTGGTGTTTCGGGAGGATGAGGGCGGGATGGGCGGGTTACGGAGGGTTAAGGGGGGGGAGGGCGTATTAGAGTTATTAGAGTCTTATTGTGAGGGTAAGATGATTCTCTCTCTATATATACATACATATATCATATATATAGAGTAGAAGAATGAATAGTATGGTGTAGTTTAAGGAGATGAAGCTTGGTCGATGGGTTTTACTACCTAGTTAGGCGTCAAGGGCTATGAGTGAACAGAGTCTGTGATTGACTTATATATTCAGAACTGGGACGAGACAGACAAGAGCATAACTGATAACACCAAATATCACGCTAGACCGACAACAAAGAATCACCCCTCCATCTGCGTCGCACGAGTCACCCCATCTGCAGGCTGATGGTGCTGCCCTCCAACCCTCGCGCCACACTCCGGACACTGGGCAAGTTGCATGGGCATTCCACATTCACCCACCGCAAACTAATCCAGTCAGTCAGTCAAAATGCCAAAACTTCAAAAGTTAGAAACAGAAGGGGGGTATAACTCACCGGATGTCCATTCTCACAATTATACCAATGCCCCGAATGCGTCGCGATGCCCCCCCGCCCACTCACCATGGCGGCCTTGATCGCGGCCAGTTCATCCTGCGTCACCTCCTCGTACCACCCCTTGCCCAGCAGCCGCCTGGACTCCTCAATCGCTGTTCTGAGGTGCTCGGAGCCCTGGAATCCCTTGGTGCAGAGCTGCTCGGCCTGGTCGAGGTACGCCGTGGCTGTCTCGATGTGGGTTGTTGCGTGCGATGCGTGGGTTTCATTGGCACCACTGGTCGGGGATTTCCGGGTGGCGGACTGGTAGAAGAAGGCGATTCGGGCGTGGTAGAGCTGGGCTTCGATAGTGAGGCGGGGGAAGCTCGAGGAGACGGGGCTCGTGATGAAGCCCTCGCAGGATTTGAGGAATTTGTGGGCCTTTTCTAGGGCGAGAGGGATGGCTTTGGGTCTGGGTTTCGCTAGATCGCGTTTTGTGGTGATGTACTCGAGTTGGAGGAGCATTACTTGGCCTGCGGTTACGATGCGTTGGTCTGGGGGGAGACGGGGCATCTGGTGGTGGTGGTCGTCGTCGTCGTCGTCGTCGTCGTCGTGGATGGAGAGATGGGAGAGCTGCGCGTCGGTGCTTCGGTTGCGCATTGCGTTCACGGTGGCGTCGTAGAGCTTCCGGACGGGGTGTTCTTTGTTCGAGACTTGGTCGATGAAGATCTTGATCTTTCGGGCGAGGGCAGCGCCTTGCGTTGCTTTTGCCTGGTGCATCGCCATAGGGGAATCTGGTCTGGTTGTAGGGAATACCGGGCGTCGGGGGGCGTGGTTGGTATTGGTATTGGCATCCTCGGCTTGATATGCGGTTTCCAGGTCCTGGATTTTCGACGCGAATAGCTCCAGCTGCGCATCCCCGCTCACGATGAACCGCCGCGACGTCTCGTCGAGCACCGCCTGGTTGATGACCCGGTTGTAGCGCTGCGTGGCGTACTGCTGGATGGGGCTCTGGCAGTCCGGGCATCGCGGCACGAACTGGCTGAGCCTCGCGGATCGAACGAGGCTGACAAAGTCCCCGAAGGGGTTGATCCGATACACCTCGCCCATCCCGACGTGTCCGTCGAGGGTTTCTGCCGTGAAGAAATGGCCACAGCTCAGGACGACGATGGGGCTTTCGTCGAGGTCGATCTCGGCGTAGGACTTGAACTCGAGCATGTCGACTCGCGCGTTGCCCTTGTCTGAACATCGCTGGCAGTACCCTGTGGGACATCGCTCGCCGCAGAGACCCGGGCATTGGTGGCCGCAGTCGAGCATCTTCGGGCAGCGTTTCGAGCACGGCAGACGGTCGCAGGGGGCGGCGCAGGGGAGACTGCATCGTTCGTGATGCTCGCAGGCCCAGGTGCATCTTTCGACGCAGGGTGTGCAGGCTTCGTGGCACGCCTTGTCGCAGTTCGAATGGGCGCATTTGACCTGCTGGGGTGTTAGAAAGCGGATCCGGGGGTCGTATTAAAGGGGGGAAATTCTCACCTCGCATGGAGCCTGACAGAGACCGCAGTCTTCGCCGCCGTGGCATTCTCGTGGACAGCTATGGTGGCAGCTGCCATACTTCCTCCCACACTTGACCCTGCATTTCTGGTGTGCTGTTGTCTTCGGGCCGCGGATTTCGCGCTGGACGGTACAACGACCGCAGGTTCCGTGACATGTATGGCCGCAGGGAAGTACCTCGACGCAGGGCTCTGAGCAGACAAAGTCCTTTGACGAGACATCCTCGAAGCAGCGAACGGATACAGTATGTCCACAGCCTGGAACCACCTTGTCCACTCGAACGGTGCATCTCACCTTTTCCAGGTCCTGCGTCTGGTGACAGAGCAACTGGTCCTTGGTGTGGCCGCAGGGGAGCTGAACATTCTTGATGACTGTCCGACAAAGACCGCATGGGTCGCCGCAGAAACCCGGGCATGCATGGCTGCACGGCTGGAAGAGGCGCTCACACGGTAGCGGGCACTTGAACGCCCTATGAAGAGCTTCGGAATGACACTTGCTACGGCACTGATGGCCGCAAAGTGGGAGACGTCTACACAGTCAGCATCGGGAAAACGGACAAACGTGGGTGAAAAAAAGCGTACCTGGAGCACTGCGCTCTACATCCACCTTGCGGACTCAGGATCTCAAAGTCCTCTGGCTTGGAGACGCTGATCTCTAGCTCCGGATGTCGCTCACAGCGCAGGCCAAACGCCGGTCCAACCGAGCCACTCGGCTTCAGCATACTGAGCACCTGGCACCACATGGGGACGTTGGAGTAAGTCTGCGAGTTCCCAATAAGGTACATCCCATGCTGGGCTCGACTGAGAAGAACGTTGATTCGGTTGCTGGTCCTGAGAAACCCTACCTTGTTGTCCTTGTTGCTGCGGACCAGGGAGACGATGATGACTTTCGCCTCTTCACCCTGGAAGTTATCCACCGTGGCGATCCGGAGGAACTCGTTGATCGACTTCTTTTGCAGACGCGGGGTCTCACCCTCGCTGGGACCCTGATCCTCGACGTGCCCTTCGCGCACCAGCTTCTCCTCGTCGCGATCACTGAGCACGACTTCGAAATCGGCGCACAGCGCCGCACGCAGTTTCTGCAGCTGGCCCACGTACGGAGTCAGGACCGCGATATCCTTGCTTTCGTATACCCCCTGGCGAACAACATGGCGCACCAACGCGTGCGTCATGCCGACTTCCCAGGTGTTGCACCTGGAGCGCCCGCGGGTCTCCTGGTCCGCGTTATCTTCGTGGTTCTCGTGGTCCAGCCAGAACACATTCGCCGACATGCCAACGACGTCCGGCAGGGTTGTCACGGATTCGTGGTCCTTGAGTCGCTCGTACAACGTCTTCCGCACCAGACGCGAAATGTCCGGACGCATTCGTCGCTGGACGTTCAGCTGCGAGATCGGCAACGCAGGCAGGCCGTACTCGCCTGTCGTCAGGCGCTCGAACTGGCTGCGATCCAGCTGGTAAACACCGCCGCTGTGGCTCTCCATGGACAGACCGTGATTCACAATCTGGGGGCGGAGTTGCTGGTGGTCGCCGATTTGGATCAGATGCTCGACGCTGGGGATCAACGCGGACAGCATGTGCGCCTCGAGAACCTCGCCTGCCTCCTCGCAGATGACCACCTTGGAGTTAATCCGCCGCAGCACCGGTATGCGTTTCGCGAGCCCAGAGGTCGTAACACCGATGACGTCCGCCGTTGCCAGGATTCGTCGATCCACCTCGTCGTAAACGTCACGGACTCGTCTCGCCAGATCGTCGTCCTCGCGCAGGTCGTCGAGAATACCGTTGATGACCCGTTCACGAATCTCCTGCACCAGATGATCCAGCAGAGTGCCTCGCTCTCTCGACGACAGGCTCCAGATATTCTCGTTGGCCTGGTCAATCACCCTTTTTAGATCGCCCGTGGAGCTCTCCGGTTCACCACCGGCGCTTTTCGTCGCGCCGTGCCTGACCCCCTTCTTCCAGTTATTGAAGATATCCACCTTTTTCCCCTGCATGGCATACCCGTCCGAATCGATCCCCGAAAACTGGCGGTGCATGGCCGGATACATCCGGCGGAGGTGGTAGTCGAACCCGCCCCAGCCCTTGTTCCTGAGATTGTGCAGTGTCCCGAATTGTCTCTGGAGGTGCTCCTCCTTTTCCTCCCGGCTCGAAATGGACTGGCCCAGTGTGTGGCTCTCGGATCGGGTTCTGGGTATGTTTTTGGACAGGAGGCGGAGGTTCTTACCCTCCATGGCCTCCGAGGAGCTCTGCGATCCGATCCGAATGATGTTTGTGATGCCGACGGCAACCAGGTGCTCGAGGAATTGGTCCAGGGCGTGGTTGGTGTAGCAACTAGACCTCCGTTAGTTCTGTCTTTCCAGCTAGGGAAGATGATGCGAAATGATAATGACTTACACGACTACGATCGGCCCAAGTTTCGCCCGGGCCTTGTTGGCGACTAGGACTCGCATGAGCTGGACACCCAGGTATGACTTTCCCGTGCCGGGGGGACCCTGGATGAGAGAGAACTCCTGGGTTAGGGCTGAGGTCAGAGCGTCACATTGCCCTTCGTCGAGGGAGGTCAGCTGCCTGATTTTGCCGTGTACGTCTGGGCCCACGTCGGTGGGCGTTAGGGTTAGGCCGGACGATCTATCCGTCAGGATCGGATCAAGGTTGAATGCGAACCCCGGGCGTCGAGCGTAGACCGGTGGCGGAATGTCCCCTTTCGCCCGCCTTGCCAGCGGCCCAAGGGTGTTTTGAGGGTTGGGCACGATCCAGTTCGCAAACGGCAGACGACTCTCCTTGTGCATCTGCTGCAGATTCTCCAGGATCGGGACAAACGTCGCCAGCAGGACCCCGGGGAACTCAATGAGGATGCTATTGACGTTGCTTGTGCGATGGAACTGCCGAACCAATGCTTCCAGGTCGCTGGTGGCTTGGCCGGGGACAAGCGCCGCGTTGATCGTCGACATGCGTCCCTGCGAGGGCACCAGCGAACCATTCTCTCCCGGCCCAACGACCTTCTCGCTGACGGTTAAGAAGAACGTCGAGCTTGTGCTTTCGTGGAACGAGACAAGACACAGAAGAGCCCCCTCGTCGAGACGTCGGGTATTAGCCCACCATTGCTGTTTCTCGGTCTTGGACTTTTTGGCAATCTGGCGCGGCTCCAGGAACGAGAGTTGCGCTTCTAGTCCGCGCCTCCTGGTGAATTCGAGGCGCTTCACAGCTGCCCCGCTATACGTGTGGATGCTCTTGTTTGCCATGGACGACCTGAACCACTGATCCACCCCCAAGTTATTTTCGTGAACGTGGAGGAGCTCCGCGATGGTGTTCTTCACCTCATCGAAGATGTCGTGCCGGAGCAGTCGGAAATGGATATCGATGAGGCGCTCGACCCCTTCCACGAAATAGGGAGTCTGGAAGTTCGACGACGGAAGGAAGTCGCCGTTCTCGCACCGGATCTCGCCTTCGGTCGGGATGATCTTGATCTGGGCGATGTTGGCCTTGTCGTTGTCGTGGCGGGAGCCCGGGATCTCGATGTGTTGAGGGTAGGCGGATCGAGCAAGCGCCCGGAGGGCAACAGTGGCGCCGTCCCTTGTACCTTCGGCTTTCAGGGCGGGAGCTCGTTGGATGAGGCGCTGGAGCTCTGCGACCTGGACCTTGGTGCGGGCGACGCTCGGCGTCGTGGGCAGATCTGCTGAATCGCAGAGTCTCTCGATATCGGTGACTAGGGCCGGGACGTCCTCGTGGTAGAGCGCCTTTTGGTTGCGGATCAAGGCCTCCCGGAGAGCGCGGACCACACAGGCAATCGTTTCATCTGCGTCGGCTGGACCCCTTCTGCTCAGAGACTGGCAGACCTGCTGGAAGAATGGGATCGCCCGGGTTCCACTGCTACCGGATATGAAGGCGTACAGGTCCCCCACCCATGTGTCCACCGAAAGACAGTCGAGAAGCGCAGGATGGGTGACGAGTTTCAGAAAGGGGGTAGCGACGAGCAGAAAGTCGCCCACGGTATGCAACGGTGAGTCCCGCATTTGCATCACCTCCCTGACCCATTGAAGCCCGTAATTATCTTCTTCGACGAGGGCCCGTGGGATGTTTTGGTGTAGGTCCTGTTGGTCTTCGTAGGAGAGGATATCCAGCGCATCGCTCCACATCTTTTCCATGTCCCGCTGTGCGTATAGATCAGGGGGCAATCTGAGGCGGCGTTTCCAGGCTCTGTACGCGTCCCTGGCAGAGCTGTCTTCGAGTGAGGGAGGGATGAACTCGCTGCTTGCGGGTGTGGAGGAGAGATCATGGCTGTATACACACCTCTCTCCAAAGGTGCAACGGCGTCTGGCAAAAAATCTGCATGGTTCGTCTTTCTTTGTCCTTGGTCTGTTGGGTTCATGTCCGCGTCGGTTATTCCCCCTGCCCCAGGAGCCACTGAATCCTCTTGAAGAGCTGTTTTGGAATCGTGGAGGCATGCCGCTGGGATTGGAATAGCTGAGAAGGGGAGGTATCGTAGTACAGGAATGTAGGTGTTTAGGGTTATTCAAACCAAGATGAAAGATGTATATCGGCTGAGATCTGAGGAAAGTAGGGCGGACTTATAAACCCTGACTAATGAGAACAAGGCTGAAAGGAACCCAGTTTATTGTTGTCAGTGAATACAACAACCAACAAAGGACCCCCTCCTTCCATCGCCATGACCAGCGTAGCCTTGTCGATACTGCACACCTCCTGTGCCGCACACCCTTCTTATCAGTTTTTCTTCCCTCTCAGCCAATCCTCATATATCATTGCATCATCTTACTACACCTTTACTGTGTACTATTGGTACTGTGCGCAGCTAGCTGCATATACGCAGATTTAAGAGCCGTGTATTGGCCGTCTCTCCCCAAAGGTAGCCTCGCCCAGATCTAGTTATACCGCAAATACATATCAAACTGACAATAACCCCTCAATAGTTTTCCAAGCTATCTTAACCCCCCCCCCCCCCCCCCCACCCTCCCCAACACCACGTTCGAGATTATCCCCGAAACTATGTTGGAGCTGCCTTGCTGCGGCTGTGGTTGAAATTGAGGTTGGCTGGACGCACCGCCACACTTACAACCACGGCGCTTAACGACGCATCTCATTAGGTAGAACAGGCTCACTATCTCCGAATGTGGGTAGCAGCCTAATTCGTGGGTTATTTCTACCCACTAGATATCATAGCCTCGAACGCCCAAAGACCGCTATCTTGAAAACTACAAAATAGGCGCCGGCATGGTACCGCCACACTCCCCTCCCAGCTCGATACGTTTAACTGCAGATATTTTAACCGCGGGTACATGATTTTCCTGGATTTAATAACTCGAGTGCGAGGAAATAAGGATCTTGTGAGTTCAGTTTAGTTGATTTCTAGTGTTTAAGCTGCAGGATATGCATCGTTGACACCCTCTCTTTACCTTATATCCAGTCCTTACCTGGTCAGCACTCCATTCTGTACCTCACCAAATGAGTGTGCTTCTCCCAAAGAAACCCTGATAGTAGTATTCTAATATGGAAAATGAGAACTTTCTTGTCTCAGATATTGCTGTTTAACTTTTAGGTGAAGTCGAGGGAAAATTGCTCGGAGAGGCCGGATATAGGCAGGCTAGAACTACGAATATATTTCACTCAGGCAGCCAGAATAAATCCCGAATTCATTGCAATCCCCACAAACTGGTACTATGAATAGGAGCAGCTTCAATCACCGAGAAATTGACTGGTCATCCTGATGCTCCTTCCACTGCAAGAATTCGAATATACATCTCCTGCCATTCATCCAAAAGTACGTACCTGACGCAGCCAAGCAGTCTAGTTGCGGGGCCGCACGGGACGCGGTCCGAGTCCGCTCTGGAGGGGGGGGGGGATACATTTCGACGAAGGATCTGGAATGATGCATCACATTCTCGTCCACGTTGGGCGTTGGGCAGATTGAATCCCGAATCCTGATAAGGGGTGGCCAATGCCGGGGCTTGGTCTTGGAAAATAAATATGTCAGACTTGGAAACCCCTAAATAGCGGGGATGCCCCAGACCTCGATAATTGTTTTGCAATCGGGTTTGAACCGAATAATAACTATGTACAACTTATGCACCTGGTACCCGGTACCTGAAAGACACTGCCCAGCATTGTTCTTTGAAAGAAAACCATCACGGTCATTATACATCACGAACGAACCAACCCACCGGGTATAATGCTGAGACAACGAAACCGGATCCAGCCCGAGAGCGACACAGCGCGAAGAAAGAATCGGCATATATACTTATCTTATTTACTTTGAAGACGAGACGGTACGGGTTTTACGGACTGGGCGAGCGGAATACGCCCTCGGGCTTTTGAGCGTATACTATCGTCCCGGGGAGGTAGGCGTGGGTTTTGTAATCTCGGAGGACGGCGCGCATTTGTGCGAGATGGACCTGGGCTCGTTCGTAGGACCAGCCGAGCGTGGAGGTGAGGAGCCGGAGCATGAAGCCTTCTATGCCGTCGTTGAGGCGGAATTGGTTCCAGCGGCCCTGGATTGGTAAGTCCATGCGTCCAGAATAGAGAGGGAAAGATAGCTTACGAGTTCGTGCAGCTTGGGGTCGGAGCTCCATCTGTCATGGATTAGCCGTCCGGTCGGTCGGTGGGGAAAAAAAATAATCAAAGGAATGAAATACCCGTTCATTGGCCATTTATATGTCTCCTCGACTATGCCGACAAATCCGGCTTGCTTGAGGCGAGACGCGGACTCTTCCCAGATTGTGAAGCTTTTCCCGAACCGTTGTCCGGATTCTATCACAGTCTCCCCCCATGTATGGTAGAAATGGTTCGAGTCCATGGTGTCGTCGTCTGCGATCGGTTGGACCGAATGCTCCACGATCTCGATATAGCCCCCGGGCTTTAGGCAACGCCAGCACTGCTTAAAGAACTCGTCCCAGTCTGGGATGCAGCCGAACATTTCGCGGATATGGATGAAGTCGAACTGGTTGGAGGGGTACGTCCAGGCGAGCGTTACGTCGTCGATCTCGAAGATGCAATTCGGAGGGACGAATGAGGGTTGAATGGGCGAGAGGTCGATGCCGGTGACTCGGGCGCTAGGATACTCATCCGCCATGTCGCTGTGGGAGGGGGTTGGAAGGTTAGCGATGTGATACGAGTAGCTGGAAAAAAAAAAAAAAAAAAAAAAAAAAAAAAAAAAAAAAAAAAAAAAAAAATAAATCAATTGCCAAAAAAAATGTATGTTATAAAAAAAAACAAGCCCCCCAAACCATGTTGAGTATCGGGGGTTAGGGGGAGGGGATGGTAAGAGGGGGGGGGGGGGGGGGGGGGGGGGGGGGGGGGGGGGGGGGGGGGGGGGGGGGGGGGGGGGGGGGGGGGGGG
>JAPDEL010000195.1:0-16417 GCA_027569095.1 Aspergillus conjunctus
AATGGCCATCTGCATACGGGATTCTTGAGATAAAGGCATTTTACAAGAAATTGACAGATAAATAACGCGTTGAAAATTGAAGGTTGCAATATTTTGATGGTTGTGGAGAAATTCGCAGCTCGCCCGTGGATTACGTTACATATTTCTGAGATGTCATTATGTCACTTCATGGTTACTATTCTTATCCCACTGCAGCCTCTCGGGGGCATTGAATTCTCCAGCAGACGGGTTTGATCAAATCCCGATTTTTTAAGGCCAAAAGGCTCGTTAGGTAGTCAAAATCTTTAGTCTTTTTCTCTGGTCTGTTCCCCGGGGTGTTCTTGGCCTCCCCATAGAAAAGCCTCGCATTAAAGTATCTTGTAGCCTATCATCCTCGAAACTATAGATAGTCTGCTCTTATTTTGTGTAGCAGAATTCAATCAGACAGAAGATACAGGTCTTCGTCAGTGACTTTGACCTTGGATTTCGTGGATGTATAATCCGTTAGTCGTGCAGTACGGAAATATATAACCCTAACGGGACCCGGAAATGTAGTCCCAGCTATACCTCTAACCATATCAGCTGGTTATACGCCAAACCAGTCAACAAAAGCCTTTAGTAAGCCATATCTCTTGATTTACCGCCATCTCTTCCCCCTCCAGATGTGGCTTGGCTCGGCTTGCTGAGCTCCTGGCGAAATTCTCGGCCGGAAACGCCCCGCAGGCCACTCGAACTCATCGACGTCGTTGACTGCCTGGAAACCCAGGCATAAAAACATGCGGGATCTGGTGACGTGCTTGGAGTCTCGTCACGGGGTGGTCACGGGAGGGTCACGGGAACCCCTCGCTTTGCCCAAACAGGCATGTTTGCACCGGCCACCACCTGCTGTTTGCATCGATGTCGTGATCGTGCGCCAATCACAGCGTCGCCGTTCCAATCCCGATGGCGGAGAGACTCTGTTAAACTCTCCCGCAGTTGGAGTCTGCACGCCATTCATGAGGAGGGAAAAAAAAGTCACAAACTAAAAATTTATTATCGTGGAGTTGGGCCTTTCTCCTCGTCTTTCTCTCTCCTTTCCTCTTCTCCAACCTACCCTCTACTCATTGTCTCCCATCTTTCGACGGAGTCACCGTATGCGGTGATATCCAATCCCCCCTCCTCTTCCCCCCCCAACCACTTTCTGCGGTTTTCTCAGTGCCGTCGGCAATTGCCACCATGGCCCCCATTGCAACTGCTGGTGAAGCCGGTAATGCTCCCAACCCTGGATTCTCGTTTGTGGACGCCCAATGCCTCGTCCACCGACTGCCCTCAGGCTTGGTAATTGAGTGCTAACTGATCATTTGGTGGAATTAGTGGCGCGAGTCGCCTACCTGGCGAGCGATGTCGTCCTCTCCGTTCAGTCGTCCCTACAGGCTGATTCCGGGTTCACAAAGACCCTGAAGGCCCTGAAGGCTACCAACACTCGTAGCCTGCTACCCAGAGGTCATCCCGAGGTAAGCTGCATTTGCAGGAGTATTGCAATGGCTGTGCGCTGACAGTGCCGATAGATTGTGGCGGTTCGACACAACGAGGATCCTCTTCTTTCCGCTTTCCACCCCCTCCAGAAAGGCAGCGTTGTGTCCGCAGTGACCAGCTCGTCTGTGCTGCTCTCTTCCGTCACCCACCTCTACCGCCTCGCAAACGCCCCCGTCGTCATTCATGTTGCCCTGGAGCCCTCTCTGTTCCCCGATTACTCCGTCATTAGCTCCATCAGGCAATGCGGCTTCACATTCCTCCACTCGGAGACACTCCAGGAGGCCCAAGATATGGCCATTACCGCCCATGCTCTGGCTCTCAAGTCTGGAAAGGGTGTCATCCATTTCTTCGACCCTGCTAACTCTGCCGGTGATGCGGCCATCGAGGGTGAGGATGTGACTGTTCTCCGTACACTACTGGATATGAGCGGCAACGCCGTCTCTTACTCTGCCGGGCATGGCGTCGATACTCTATACACCGATTCTGGACGTGTCGCCACGGTTACCGAGGAGAGCGTGGAGGGGGGCTCAGGAGCTGAGACTTCCGGCACTCCTACCCAGCCTTCGCAGACCCCCTCTAGTATCAGCTTGGATAACTCGTCCGTGGGTTCGTCGAAGCGTGACAGCAGCACCGACAGCCGTGCCACCAGCTCAGCTGCCACCACGGTGGACGGCTCGTCCGTGCGTCCCGTCAGTGCCGCCGACATCTTCTCCTGGACCAGCCAAATTTGGCGCGTACTGTCCGAGAACGTTGGCCGAACATACCGCGCCATTGAGTACACCGGCCCGACTGATGCAAAGTCTGCTATCTTCGTCTTTGGCTCCACCGGTGTGTTCGTGGATGTCCTTGGAAAGGAGAGTGTCCCCAGCGAGCTCGCAAATATCGGTCTTATCACTGCGCGTCTGTACCGCCCCTGGGTTGGTGGCGAGTTTGTGAACTCTATTCCCACCTCGATTGAAAAGATCGCCGTTCTGGAACAGGTCCGCAAGACCACCCGATGGGGTCCCGCTTTCATGGACCTCCTGTCCAGCTTGACCCCCTCCGTTGCTGGAAGGCCCCCCCCGCAGATTGTTGGCTACAGACTCGGCTATGTTGAGCCTTCCACCGCTGTCCAGGCCCTGCGCGGCATCATCCAGAACTTGACCTCCCCTTCTCCTATCCAGAACCTCGAGATCGGCAGCGCTAAGGTTCCCTCCATCCAGACCCCTCTGGAGCAGCCTCATGTTGAAAATGCCTACCTGAAGATCTTGAACCAGCTGTTCGGTGAGCGTCTGTACATTGCCAACCAGCTGGGCGCCAAGAACGCTGGTATCTCTTCCACGATTGCGGCCAGCCCCGAGTACGGTTTCGGTTCTTTGATTGCCCGCAAGGAACACCGCCAGCGATTCATCCGTGAGGTTGAGGAAGCTTCGAAAGCCGATTCTTTCGCCACCAATACCCCCAAGAAGTGGCTTGCGGACTGGGCTCTGGCTTCGGCTGACGCTGCCAAGGCGAACAAGATTGCCCCCGGCCTGGTCGCCCGTCTTTCCAACGACGGTTCCAAGCTGGCCAAGCAGCTCTTGGAGTCCAAGAAGCTGTTCTACGATGAGTCTCAGTGGCTCATTGGCTCCGACGCCTGGGCCTACGATCTCGGAAACTCTGGTGTTCACCACGTTCTCGCCTCCGGCGCCAATGTCAACATGCTCGTGATCGACTCGCAGCCCTTCTCGGAGCGTACCGCCGCCGACCCCACCCGCAGGAAGAAGGATATTGGACTCTACGCCATGAACTTTGGCAATGCCTACGTTGCTTCCGTCGCTGTGTACGGCTCTTACACCCAGGTGCTTCAGGCCATGGCCGAGGCTGAACAGTTCAAGGGTCCTTCCGTCGTCGTTGCATACCTGCCCTACCACCAGGAGAACGACTCCCCTCTCACCGTTCTCCAGGAAACGAAGAAGGCCGTGGACCTTGGCTACTGGCCTCTGTACCGCTGGAACCCCGACAACGAGGATCGCGGCGAGCCCAAATTCTCGCTGGATTCCGAGCGCATCAAGCGTGAGCTTGAAGAGTTCCTTCGCCGGGACAACCAGCTCACTCAGCTTCTGAACCGTCAGCCCGAGTTCACTTCGGTCCTGTCTGAGTCCTACGGCACTGAGGTTCGCGCTCTCCAGAAGCGCAAGGCCAAGGACTCGTACGAGAAGCTGCTTGAGGGTCTTTTCGGTGCTCCCTTGACTATTCTTTTCGCTTCCGATGGCGGCAACGCTGCTACTCTGGCCAAGCGCCTGGGCAACCGTGGTCGCGCTAGAGGATTGAAGACCTTGGTTATCGATATGGACGACTACCCTGTTGAGGACCTCCCCACTGAGGAGAACGTTGTCTTCATCACCAGCACTGCCGGTCAGGGTGAGTTCCCCCAGAACGGCCGTGCCCTGTGGGAATTCGTGAAGAACTCCGGCGACCTGGACCTTTCTACCATTAACTACTCCGTTTTCGGTCTTGGAGACAGCCACTACTGGCCCCGCAAAGAGGATAAGATCTACTACAACAAGCCCGCCAAGGACCTTGATACCCGTGTCTCTTTCCTCGGAGGCCGCAAGCTCACTGACATCGGCCTGGGTGATGATCAGGACCCTGATGCTTTCCAGACTGGCTACTCCGAGTGGGAGCCCCGTCTGTGGCAGGCTCTGGGCGTCGACAAGGTTGAGGGTCTGCCCGAGGAGCCTGCCCCAATGACCAATGAAGACATCAAGATCCAGTCGAACTTCCTGCGTGGTACTATCGCTGAGGGTCTTTTGGATGAGAGCACCGGTGCCATCTCTGCCAGCGATCAGCAGTTGACCAAGTTCCACGGCACCTACATGCAGGATGACCGTGATGTTCGTGATGAGCGGAAGGCCCAGGGTCTTGAGCCTGCATACAGCTTCATGATTCGTTGCCGTCTCCCCAGTGGTATCGCCACCCCGTCTCAGTGGCTTCAGATGGACGCTATTAGCAGCGCTTATGGTAATGAGACCATGAAGCTCACCACTCGCCAGACCTTCCAGTTCCACGGTGTCATAAAGCGTAACCTTCGCGGAGCGATGCGCGCTATCAACAAGTCCCTGATGACCACCATCGCTGCCTGCGGTGATGTCAACCGTAACGTGATGTGCAGTTCCCTCCCCGAGCTCTCGAGCTACCACCGCGAGGTACACGCTGTGTCTCAGAAGATTAGTGATCACCTGTTGCCTTCAACTACCGCCTACCACGAGATCTGGCTCAAGGACGAGGATGACAACAAGGTTCAGGTCGCCGGTGATGCCGTGGTTGACCACGAGCCTCTCTACGGTCCTACCTACCTCCCCCGTAAATTCAAGATCACCATCGCCATCCCCCCCCACAACGACACCGATGTTTATGCCCACGATATTGGTCTGATCGCCATCAAGGGAGCCGACGGACGCCTGGAGGGCTTCAACATCCTTGCTGGTGGTGGTATGGGATCCACCCACAACAACAAGAAGACCTACCCCCAGACCGGCCGTATGTTCGGATACGTGCCTGCGGCTCAGGCCCACATTGTTTGCGAGAAGATCATGCTGGTGCAGCGCGACAATGGTGACCGCAAGAACCGCAAGCACGCCCGTCTTAAGTATACCATCGACGATCTGACTGTCGAGGGCTTCAAGGCCAAGGTCGAGGCTCTCCTCCCCGAGGGCCTGCGCTTCACCGAGCCCCGCCCCTTCAAGTTCGACTCGAACGTCGATTCCTTCGGCTGGCAGAAGGATGAGAAGGGCCTCAACCACTTCACCTTCTTCATCGAGAACGGCCGTATCGAGGACACCGCTGAGTTCCAAATGCGCACTGGTCTCCGCGAGCTGGCCAAACTCAACAAGGGCGAATTCCGTCTCACCGGTAACCAGCACGTGATCATTTCCAACGTCAAGGACGAAGATCTCGACGAGATCAAGGCGTTGACGGCCAAGTACAAGCTTGACAACACCGCCTTCAGCGGCATGCGCCTCTCGTCCTCGGCCTGCGTTGCCTTCCCCACCTGCGGTCTCGCGATGGCCGAATCCGAGCGCTACCTGCCCGTCCTCATCTCGAAGCTCGAGGGCACCTTGGAGGAAGTTGGTCTGGCCCAGGATAGCATTGTCATGCGTATGACTGGTTGCCCTAACGGTTGCGCCCGTCCCTGGTTGGCTGAGGCCGCCTTTGTCGGAAAGGCCTACGGCGCTTACAACATGTACCTTGGCGGTGGCTACCACGGCCAGCGTCTGAACAAGCTGTACCGCTCGTCCATCAAGGAAGACGAGATCCTGGATATCATGAAGGGTCTACTGAAGCGGTACGCTGCCGAGCGCCACACCGACGGAGAGGTGCCCGAGCGTTTCGGAGACTGGTGTATTCGCGCCGGTGTTATCAAGGAGACGACTGATGGCCGTAACTTCCACGAAGGGGTAAGTTTTGTTCTTTCTTTTTTTTTTTTTTTTTCCCTTATTGAACCTAGATGATTGACTAACTGCGTTTACAGGTTGCGGAAGAAGACGAGGACGAGGAGTAAAAAGTAAAAAGAAGGATTGAATGATGATGATATCTTGTTGGCCTGGTCTGGATTTTTTATGATTTCATGTTTCCCTGCTAGAATGATGGGCATTTTTGCTTCGTTGATGATCTGACATGTTGGATATACCGCTGATGACAAAACTTTCGCATTTTTAATTGTGCATATATTATTTCCATTATTCTCCCCTTTTGTACTGTACTGTGTACATTCCATTTTACTTATTGTCCAGTGATGTGCATAATTCCGAAATTTCCTTACTAATTCTTGACTATGATCAAAATATGTAAAGGCGGAGAGAAACTCATCCTGAGAAAGCAAGCGGTGTAGAATCTAAATCTTTCTGCCCTCCTAATCACCCTCAATTTTTGTCCCTCTTCGATTCTCCGCACAACTCCTGCCTCACACACCCTTCTACTTATCTTAACGAACCCCTTCCAAACACCCTCTCTAGATATCCCGAATACACCGCTCCAATTATAACCCCTCCCGTAAACTCCAAACACTTCCTCCTCCTATCCCTCAGAGGCTCGAAAGTACCCCCACCCCCCACCATGACCGACCCGGAAAAAGACCAAGACCCGATAATCGCCTCCTACGACATCTACCTCACCGAATCCGACATCTCACGGTACGTCCTCCAGTACCTCGACCGCCCGACCACATACCCTCCCTACAACGACTTCCACGGCCAGAAACCCACGGCGCTCCGCCTAAAACCCAAGACGGGCCTCGTGGAGGTCGATATCCCGATTAACACGGCGCGGAACTATGATGCGAAAAAGGGGGTGCGGTACGGGGATGCGCTGAGGAAGAGCCGGAGCGCGCGCGAGGGAGGCGCGTATGGGATGGCCGGGGGGTTCAGTACGGGGGTTGCAGGCGGAGCGGCGACGGCAGCGGCGGCGGGCAAGGTGAAGATGGAAGGAGGGGTGAAAGCGGAGGATGTGGAGATGGGGGGAACGGGGGAGGAGGATATGTTGTTGAAGGTGCAGACGTTGGGGGGCAGGATGAAGGGGGTGGAGGGGGGGGATCCGGTTTATATGCTTGCGGCTTTCCGGGGGGGTGAGTGTCTCTTTTTTTTTTTTTTCCTTCTTCTATCCTTGTGGTTTTACTTTGCTTGGTTTGGGCGGTGGAGCTAACCTGGGCGGGGCCAGAAAATTTACATCTCTCGCCTGTCTCGGCGGTTGTACAGTTACATCCGCAATTGCACCATCTTGATGCGCTGGATGAGTTACCCAAGGGACGGGTAGGGAAGGGTCGCAAGGAAGGGGAAGAGGGAGGAGGAGGAGGGGGAGCGGAGACTGAGGCGCGGGCGATTGACGTCAAGATCAAGGCGGCGGGCGACGGGGAGACGATTGTGCCGGGGAATGTCGAGCTGTTGAAGAAGATGCAGGATGAGCAGTGGAAGCCGTATGATTGGGTTGATGCAGAGGTATTACTCTTTTTTTTTTTTTTTGCTTTGTTTCTCCTCTTTCTGAGCTTTTGATGTCCTACGTGGTGCAAGACGGTGCTAACCAGGACAGACTGAGGAATCGTGGTCGATCTATGAGAACTACATGATGCATCAGAGCATAGAAGACCTGCCACAGCTGGAGTCGGCCATCGACAGTGAGGAATATCTGGATCGGATGAGTGCACCGCGGATTGACCCTGCAAACCCGGAGATGACGGGATGGGCCATGAAACAGAACCGCAAGAAGCAGGGCAAGGACAGGGAGTCGTCGGGGAGCAGTACTGAGGAGGGTTAATAAAAGATGGTATTTTGTGAAATATTATATGGAGTTGCAGCGACATCATATGGTGAAGACACGAGAATATCAACATTCAAATAGCCATGGTTGCAGCAGCACGGCCTCGATTATTCCTTTAAAAATACCTAACTCTAAGCTCTGGATTTAATTTCAAATAGCACCATTAGAAATTAGGTGCATGGTGTTTTGCTGCACGAATTTTCTCTGCCCAACAGATTAAGGGGTAGATCGCACCCAGGACTCCGCTTGGGAGTCAAGTTTATTGAACAAATGAAATAACGACGTTCCAAACAGTGACTTTTCCAACGTTGGAGTCCCCAAACAGTTGCAGATGGACGTGGACTACTTTACCCTCGAACCTCGAACCTCACCTTCCTCAGATCTGCGAGGGCCTGGTCGCGACTTGCCGGGTTATTAAAAGCCGCAGCAAAGTACGAGTCGCCAGAAGGGATGGTCTGCTCCAGGTACATCGCGTGCTAGGCGACATGTACGCTGGAATAGGGTTTGTATGGATCCATGAATTGTCTTCAACGCTTTTGGCAGGACGCAATAGAGACGGTTGCCCCAGATGTCGATTATATTGATATTGAATCAAGCTGCAGCAGGATATATCTCCAAGAATCAGTCAACTACTGCAACACGGGAAGCATTGGAGGCCTGACATTACCTTTTCAAGATACTTCACCCCAACCAAACTCTACCCTCATCTTAAAAATTTGTTTTATCACTAAAGTCAGGATTATCCTCATCCATGCACGTGATATAGCCAATAACAACCTGTGAGAATTTATCCCCCGTCCATTAGGGCAGGGTATCCTTTGCCAGCCCTGTAAGGAAGTCCTTTGAGATTGATTTGCCCATGCCAGCATACTTTTCAACACTCCAATAATTCTATAGTCACCCCAGCTCAGAGCCTGCAATCCTCCGCTTCTGTAAAAAGGGAATGGATCTAAGGGCCAGGAACCTCCCGGGCCAAAGGAACCCAAATTTAACACACGAACTACCATGTCAGTGGATTTATCTACTAGGGAGCTGTGCGCCACTGTAAAAATGCATTTAGCTCAAAGCTTAGTTTCTCTGCTCAATATTAGCCTGAGTGTGGAGGCTTGGCCGTTCCTCAGATTCCAGTTTAGAGGGCTCTAGAAAAAATAATGTTTATTGTCCGGATTCTAGGATGCCCTAATGGTTGAAACTCTTTCACCACGCCCTAAGGTTTCCATAAAAAAGTATATCAAAGTCTTCTTTTACCTTTGACAAATATTGGTTCATGAATTGAACGGCGATGGGATCCCGTCTCCGAATCGGCATGCCGGTGGCTCTCTTTCTCTCGAGCTTTGTTTTAGGGTTTGCCTATAGGCTGAAGGGATAAGAGTTTTTATGATATTTTTGGAGAATGCAAGGGGCACCTCCGGAAAAATGCGAGCTGCTTCAAGTATTTAGGCGATATCGATAAGCGGAGAAGCCCACTTCCTCTGTTCTCCTGCTGAGCTTAGATTCACCACCAGGATGAGATGAAGTGCAGAAGTTGAGTGCCAAGGGCAAGTAAATGCTAAGATCGGCCGGAAACTGATCAATATGCTGGACAAAAACTTGGAATTCAATACCTGATGGGGTCACTAAAATGTAGGAATACCCTTCCCTGATTATATCTTGCGGAAGATATCAATTGTCCTTTGCTGGGTCCAAGGGCAGTCGGACTACCAGTCTAAGCCTCAAAAACACACATAGTACTGTAAGGCTCTCCCGGCCGCTTGTAATGATACCCGAAGGATAATGGAACCAAGTTAATCGAACTATTGCCACACAGGCTAAAACGTATGCGTACGCTATGGAATGTGTAACAAGTGTGTTATTGGGAAGTGAACTAGCTACAAGTAGAGGAAAAGAAAAGAGATTGGGAGATCACATGACCTCCTCTCATTCGCCCTTTCCCCTTCATACCGCCACAGTACCTAGGTAAGTACCTGAAGCAGTCTAGTGCGAGGATGACACATCAAGTGAACAGGCAAGATGTCTCGTGACTGGCTCAGCAGTTGGCCAATGACAGGCCGTGTAAATTTTCTTTTCTCACGTGACCCGTATCACCCTTTTGGGAATGGAGTACCTGTTTTTTGTCCCGAATTTCCAGCAGCTCCGTCTCCTTTCGCCTCGATCAGCTCACTTCTGCCTCAACCCCCATCCCCTTCTTTCCCTTTTGTCCATTATATTCCCTGGGGAGGGCGGTAGCGCGACTTGTCGGTCTGGATTGGCAAATTCCCGCTGACAAGGTGCATGTTGTTCTTGTTCTCGTGAGGCTCGGATTGCATACGGAGGACACTGCAGTGCTCCGATGATTTTTCTGTTGCTTTGATTTACCTAATTCATTTTCATCATACTCTCCTTCTTCGTTCTGCGCTTGCATCTTCTGACTTATCATTTGTAATTCTCTTGCCATATACTTCATAATCTTTTTTTATGTTTCCCTAGCGTTTGTCAATCATGTTGTCTCAGCTCATCCGTCAGAAAAATGCTGTCTCTCAGCTCCGATTGTCAAAAGGGCGCTCCCTTCTGCAATCATCCACGAAAATACGCCATTCATACACAAGTCGATTAGCTACCTTCCAAAGCGCGTCGAACAATGTACCCCAGCAGTCTCGACCACGCCGACCTTCCCTCCAGTCCAATCGAAGCCTTGCCACTGCCGCGGATCACTCGGTGGTCGATCAAGGATCCTATCTCTCTTTCGACAACCAGTCCTACCAACCCAAAAGATATTCAGATCAGCAGTGGACCTCTCTCTTCCCTCCTCCGCCGACAGATTTCAGTCCCTCTTCGCTCATCATCGTCGACGACTTCCTACAAACAAAACCAAAAGTACTGCGGAAAATGCGAGGAATTGGCGGTAACGAGGAGGAGATGATGGCAAATCTGGATATCTCTCTCAAAGTAGGCCGTTTTGATCGAGCTTCGAGCCTCATCAATCGACTGAAAGAGTTCCACCCCGTCGGATCTCCCGGATACCTCGCTCTCCACAACCGCTACCTGGAAGCCATGCTCTCACATACTGTTGTGACAAGACAACACGACTTGGTATTGCAAATGCAGAAGTGGTTTGAGGTTGATATGTCATACGAGGGTGTCGAACCGGATGCAACCACCTTTGCCATCATGATCCGTATGGCCCTCCGCATGTTCCACGGGTCCAAGAGGGATAGGGCAGTGCGTCGGTATTGGGCTTTCGCCAAGAATGCTGCTGTCGAGGAAGAGGTTCTAGCAGTTCCTATCTTGTCAGAACTGGAGCTTGGTGAACTTTCGGAGGTTTGTAATGCCTGTCCCCGTTGAGAATTTATGTGGCATACTGACTGTTTTTGTCTTCTCTAGATCTGCTCGTCCGATCTCCAGCGAGTTGCAATCGACAGCATGGAATCCAGAACCATGGAAGACGATGGTTTTGATGACTTTCTCGATCGGGTTCCGGAGGTTAGGCCCGTTGAACAGAAAGGCCTCGGACTTACCTCGCTGAAAGAATCTCTCTCGATGTTTAGAGACGACCCTCTGGCTGCCGAATCCGAGCATGCGGATGCAGAAAGTAGGGAACTTTTCCATCAGCATCGTCAACAGAAGCTCGAATCAGATGCGATGGAGTCGGCACTTAGTCGCTGGCGACGCGAGTCCGAAGCCTTACAGAAGGTGAGCCCCGACGCTGCAGCTCGTGGAAAGCGTTTAAGCCCCATGATCAATCAGTGGCATTCGGCCCTGGTTATGAGGATCAAGGAGGAATTAAAACTTGTCGACGAGGCCGAAGCCAATCCGATCCGCACGGTTGATCAGAAGGAGCGGTGTGAATACGGTGTTTTCCTCCGCTCTCTTGATGCGGATAGACTCGCAGCCCTCACTATTCTCACCGTCATGGGTTGCCTGAGCCGGCAAGGAATGGAAAAAGGTATCAAGGTCTCAACCATTGTCTCAACCATTGGGGGCGACCTTTACGACGAATTGATGGCCGAAAAGACACTACAGAAGCAGACCGGAGCAAGCCCTCAGCGCGTGAAAATGATAAAGGAAATGCTTGCTGGAAGAAGGCAGAAGGATGGACGTGCCAAGTGGCAGGGCTTGCTTCGGGAGCTCGAAAAGGAAGACCCCGAAGTCGCATGGCCGGCAGGAATTAAGGCCAAGGTTGGCGCTGTCCTGATGAGCCTTCTTTTCGAGGTTGGGAAAGCTCCGGTTACTATCGAAAATTCGACCACCAAGAGGAAGGAAAATGTTCTACAGCCTGCCTTCCAACACTCTTACCAGATTGCCTGGGGAAGACGTAATGGCTATATCCATCTTCACCCGGAGATTGTTAAAATCGTCACCCAAGAGCCAAGCGCTGATCTACTGGGTCGAAATTTACCCATGGTGTGCAAGCCCAGGCCATGGAAAGGATTCAAAGAGGGGGCGTACTATCTCCACAAGAGTAATATAGTCCGCTCAACCCCAGGCGAGAGCCTACAGCCTGCGTATGTGAAGGCGGCGCTCGAGGATAACGGTCTCGAACAGATCCGTGAGGGGTTGGATATTCTTGGAAGCACCGGGTGGACCATTAACAAGGATGTTTTTAATGTCATGCTTGAGGCATGGAATTCGGGCGAGGCAATCGCTGATATCGCACCGGTGGAACCTGACCTGCCCCATCCACCGAAACCCGCTCCCGAGGAAGGATACGAGGCGGAAAAGGAATGGGATAACCAGATGAGGGATATTGAGAACCGCAGGGCCGGTTTCCACTCCCAGCGTTGTTTCCAGAATTTCCAAGTCGAAGTTGCGCGTGCGTACAGAAACGAGACGTTCTATCTTCCGCATAACATGGATTTCCGGGGCCGCGCCTATCCGCTCCCTCCTTACCTCAACCAGATGGGTGCAGACAACGCCAGAGGCCTTCTGCTCTTCAGTCAAGCCAAGCCGCTCGGAGAGAGTGGTCTGAGGTGGCTGAAGATTCAGATCGCCAACCTGGCGGGATTCGACAAGGCTAGCCTTCCGGAACGCGAGCAGTTTGCGATGGATCATCTGGACGATATTCTTGACTCTGCAAATAAAGGCCTCCATGGCCGACGATGGTGGCTGAAGGCGGAAGATCCTTGGCAATGTCTAGCCGCTTGTTGTGAGCTTCGAAACGCTCTGAAACTCCCAGTGCCTACTGAGTATGAATCACGCCTGCCTATCCATCAAGATGGCTCGTGTAACGGTCTCCAGCACTACGCTGCGCTTGGTGGTGATAGCATTGGGGCCCAGCAAGTCAACCTGGAGCCCTCCGATCGTCCCTCTGATGTGTACACCGGTGTTGCCGAATTCGTCGAGGGAGCGGTTGCGCGGGAAGCAGCACAGGGCGTGGCAATCGCCAAAATCCTTGAAGGGAAAATTACCCGTAAAGTGGTCAAGCAGACTGTCATGACCAACGTTTACGGCGTGACTTTTATGGGAGCGATGAAGCAAGTACGGAAGCAGCTTGTCGACCATTACCCTGACCTCACGAACGAGGAGAAGAAGCAGGGGGCGTTGTATATTGCTCGAAAGATTTTCGAGGCCCTCAGTACCATGTTTAATGGAGCGCACGATATTCAATACTGGCTGGGAGACTGTGCTAGTCGCATCACCCAGTCCCTGCCCCCCGACCAAATCGAGGCGATCGCAAAAGAAGCCCTGACATCTACTACTTCTAACAAAGCCCAAGACAAAGCTAGCGATCCTACGAAAAAGTTTCGGTCGACTGTGATCTGGACTACGCCGTTAGGGCTTCCCGTCGTGCAGCCGTATCGAGTCCGGGTGGCCCGCCGCATTAATACCACCCTTCAGGCGCTGAGCATCGTCGAACCCAATTCTAATGATGTCGTCTCGAAGCGCAAGCAGCTGCAGGCGTTCCCGCCCAACTTTATCCATTCGCTGGACGCCACCCATATGATCATGTCCGCAACCGCATGCCATCGAGCCGGACTGTCATTCTCGGCAGTCCATGACTCTTTCTGGACCCACGCCAGTGATGTCGACTCTATGAACCAGATCCTCCGAGAGGCGTTCGTGCGAATGCATTCCGACGACGTTGTCAAAAGACTGGCTGCCGAGTTTGAAGTCCGATATGGTCGAAACCTGTTCATGGCGAAAGTGCCTGCTACTAGCAGGGTTGGCAAGGCGATCAAGGCGTTCCGAAAGGGGAGCAAGCGGACCGGCAAGATCCAGGAACTCCTCGAGGAGTTCAAGAGACAAAATCTCTTGAGCTCAGATGACCCGGAGCTGCAGGAGCAGGGCCGTGCGATGGTTACAGCAGGAAGCGTGTTTGAGCAAGCCGGCGGCACCGACGACGATCTCGCAATCGCTAGTTCCCTTGGTGAAACAGTGGTTGGCCACGTTCCCGATAACTTGGCGGCGGCGGAGCGGAAAATCTCGGGCATGGAGGCGGATCCGTCGGACCCGGCGATCGAGGCCCTGTTCGGCGGGTTTGACGATGTTCTGGGCGGGAAATCCGACCACGCTGAGAGGGCCGCCGATGCGGGGTTGGAGGGCGAGAAGGAGGAGGGGGGACGCGCGAAGAAGGAGGTTCGAGCACACGTGTGGCTCTGGCTACCCCTGCGTTTCCGCGAGGTACCGAAGAAAGGCGAATGGGACCTGACACGAATCCGAGACAGCAAGTATTTCTTCTCGTGATTGTCGACCGGGGTCTGGTGACGCATTGGGTTGGCGTTCAATTTGGTCTGTTTGGAGGAAAAGGAAATGAAAAAAGTTCAGATTAGAAGGGGGGGATCGGCGATTTCTGGTTACGGCGTATTTTTATTTTTATTTTTTATTTTCCTTGTCGGCTGTCACTCTTGGTGAGGGTGCTCAGGCCAGTTGATTATGATATCCTCATGTACGATTATCTCGAGAGATGTACGTTTTTTTCTTCCTGTGACATTATTGATGGTGAGCATGCTGGGAGGAAGATGGCTGTATATATAGACACACACATACATTATTTTATTCCATGATTAATATACCACCTCTTTTTCTTGCTACTCTGAAGAGTCGGAAGGGTGCCCTGGACCCTGGTAGGCCTAAAGCGAGGTACCGGCGCCTCGTGTCCAGGGTAATGTCTCATCTATCAGAATCCAGAAAGGACCATTGTCCTCTCCAGGAACAGCAAAGGCTCCGTGCTCCTCCTAGGTCGGATACGAGAGTACCTTGGTGCTGTAACTGATTGCTCCAGCTGGCTCTTGATGGATTGATGAGCAACATGCCGGATCCCGTCGATTTGCCAACCGAATTGCTAGACCTCATCTTCCCAATCGCCCTCCGCAACGAGTCGCTCAGCACATACGACTGCTGCGAGCTCGATTTGAACCACGGCGCAGACACCCGCCAGCTCAGTCGACTGCTCCTCGTCGGTCGCAAATGGCACACGGCGCTCGTCCCTCATCTCTACCCGAAATGGACGTACAACGGCGCCCGACTCTCGTTCGCATCGCTGTGGAAGTTTCTTAGGACCGTCCTGACCAACCCCCCCCCCCCAGCTGGCGGCCACAGTCTCCACGCTGCGCATCGGCAACTGGGGGTTTTCTATCCGGAAGGGCTGGGATCGGATCATGCGGCCGCGCAGGACAACTTGGCCTTCTCGCACGAGGATGTCGGGCTCTACCGCACGGCTCTACACGGCGCAGGGCTGGAGTCGCGGGTCCTAGACGCGCAGCCGTTGATCGACTGTGACCGCAGACTCCTCGTCGCGCTTCTCCTGGCCAGCCTACCCGGCGTGTCCACGCTCTACGCGCATGTCCCCTATACGGACCCCTTGTCTTGGTGCACTTCTACAGGGATTGCTGGGATTTCTGTTGAGAGGTCGCCGTGGTGCGTGCCGGATATAGCACCTCCATGTGAAAACCAGGAAGGAGTCAGTGTGCACGGCTTCAGATGTCGAAGCGCTTATCCAATTACCTCGAGCCTTGAAGAGTTTCTCGTTTAACTGGTATGAGGATATCCGTCGCGATCAACCGATCAACCGCCATCTGATGATGATGAGGATGAGGATGGATTTCCTGCATCCCCATACGATCAGGACCAGCCCGCTCCCCGCAAACCTACAGTTTCTGAGCCATGGACCGCTCTCCAGAAACACAAGGACAGCATTGAAAGTCTAGATGGTTTTTTTTTTTCTATGACATTTTTCACGACGGGGACCGGCCGCCTGTCGGCGACTTTGGTTGTCTCCAACCATTTACCTGTCTTAAATCCCTAGAGGTGCAGCTGGAGGTTCTGCTTGATGTTCGATGCGGGAAACTTGTCGCCCCATTTTGCTTGGCAGATCGCTTACCCGCGGGCCTTGAGGTGGTGATGCTGCGAGTGGGGAGGGATCTGGGGGGGGGGGGGGGGGGACTCATAGAATAAAGAGAACAAGAGCTGCAAACCGGTGTGGCAGGGCGGCTTCCGAACCACAAACGACGTGTCCTGGGAGATTGGGACGCCGAAAACAATTGCCGCGGGACCAAAAAACCAGACGAAAACCCAGAGGCCGAGGGGGGGCCCGCACTTGGTTATTAACCGCCCACCACGGGTAAAAACCAAAAATGAAAAAAATATTTCAAAAACGGATGTAGCTCCGGCGGGGAGCCGGGACACCCACCCAACCACAACCCGACCCCGTTGGCGCCGGCGACGTGGGCCACCG
>JAPDEL010000196.1:0-15729 GCA_027569095.1 Aspergillus conjunctus
TATCTTTGGTCATCTACGCGTTGTTTTGGTAGGCAGAATAACTTCAACTATGCCTAATTAGGAAGCGGAATGCGCTAGCGTGTTTGGTGGGGCGAAGGATTCCGAATACTTTTGTCACCCCACTGTAGGAGTGATAGTTGGAGAGTTCGACTGATAACGAGATAAAAAAGGTTATCTCCAGCTCCGATTATCTTATCTGCGGGGCTCCCTCCCTCATTCATATGTAAACTCTCCAACTCCCCCCTCTTTCCCTACTATTCTCCAAAAGACGACAGAATAAAAGAAATTCCGTAAAGATGGCTGACCCTCTCCCTCATATATGCAACTGGATCAACGGAAAATACACACTTCCTGCCGAAACCCGAATCACAGTTCTCAACCCCGCCACCGAAACCCCCATCGCAACCATCGACTCCACCCCGCAATCCACCGTTAATGACATTGTGACAACCTCCTGGCAGACATTTCACAATGGCACCTGGTCCCGGGCGGACGTATCCGACCGCTATCTCGTGCTCTCTAATGCTGCCTCCCTTCTTCGATCACGCATTCCCGAGTTCGTCGAGCTCGAAACTCGCCAGACGGGTCGTCCGATCCGCGAGATGCGCACCCAGCTAGGTCGCGTCCCAGAGTGGCTTGAATATTTTGCTTCCCTAGCCCGTGTCCACGAGGGAAAGGTCACACCCTTCAAGGGACCCGTCGTCAACACACTCACCCGGCTACCGCTAGGTGTTGTGGCGCAGATCACACCCTATAACCATCCACTACTAATTGCGACGAAGAAGATTGGTGCAGCGCTTGCAGCGGGGAACGTGGTGATTGTGAAACCTTCCGAGCTGGCTCCGCTCTCAGTGTTGAAGCTCGGTCCGTTATTCCAGGAGGCTGGGTTACCCGATGGTGTGCTGCAGATTCTTGGTGGTTATGGACGGGAAACGGGCAGGTATCTGTGTGAAAACCCGCGATTGGCAAAGATCGATCTCACCGGCGGCATCTTGACATATCGGGCTATCGCCCCAGCTGCTGCGGCGAATATGATCCCTATTACGGCGGAACTGGGCGGCAAGGCACCGGTTTGTTTATTCCCGAGCTTGGATCTGGACGTGGCAGTCAAGGCTGCGTTGTTTGCGGGGTTCATTGCCAGTGGGCAAACTTGTGTTACGGGGAGTCGGCTGCTGGTGCACCGCGATATCTATGACGAGTTTAAGGAGTTGTTGGAGAAAAGGGTTCGAGCACTGAGGATGGGGGATCCAACCGACGAGCAGACACAGATCGGGTCAGTTATTTCAAAAGCCGCCGTGGAGAGGTGTATAGGTTTCGTGGAGCGTGCCGTACAAGAGGGTGGCAGGGTGATATGTGGCGGAAAGGCCACCACCAATGTGCAGGGGAAAGGATTCTTTTTCGAGCCCACGATTATTGAGACAGCTCCCGACTCTGATCTGGCATGCAACGAGGTGTTTGGACCGGTTATTGCACTGGTAAAGTGTGGGTCGGAAGAGGATATTGTGCGTGTTGCGAACGGGACCTCGTTTGCGTTAGGGGCGTCGGTGTGGACGAATGATTTTAATCAAGCTCATCGCGTGGCCGACCAAATCGAGGCAGGTATTGTTTGGATTAATGGACACCATTTGAATGACCCGTCGTCGCCATGGGGTGGATTTAAGGAGAGTGGGATGGGGAAGGAGAACGGGCAGGAGGCATATGAAAGCTACACGAAGGTCAAGAGCACGGTGATGAATTATGGTGTGGCCCCGAATTGGTTTGATGATCAACCTTCCAACGCTCGGTATGGTTAGAATGCAATCAGGTTCACACAAATGAAAATGCCTTCTTCTGGATGATAATGCAATATTTCTGTATTAAAACAACTTGACAACTTGTGATAACAGGTGACACCAACATGAAGTGTAGATTTGGCGATAAGACGTCAGGACGGTAGAGATACTCTGTCGCATACAGGAAGATAAACAAGGCTCTAGACCGTTCCATCAACTAACAAATGGACTGTCTTATTCATAGACTGCCTGTAGGTCAGATAGCGAGCCAATACCAACCGCTCATATGCCAATACCCCGCCGTGAGGCCACGAGGAAACGGCGAAGGTACTATTAGATAGAAATGTTTACATTGAGGTCGCAGATTGCCACCTTGGCCAAACCCGCTATCATGGGCGGCCATAAATGGCCATGAAGCAGTGGTGACACTGCTTCTGGAGAGACATGCTTCTACTGAGGCTACGGATGACTCGCGCTCTGATGGACGGCTCAAAAGGGCCATGTGGGGGTGGTAAAGCTGTTGCTGGATGGCAGTGCTAACATTGAGGCCAGGGGTGATCGTAAAGGCACGATACCACTCTTTTATGCAGCTAAGGTAGGTTATGAGGCAATGGTGGAGCTGCTACTAGAAGGGAATGCCAATATCGAGGCACAATGCCATAAGGGCTAAACGGCACGTTTGTTGGCGGATGAGAATGGAGAATGGTTATGAAGCGGTGGTTGCTTTGATTGGCCAGTCGATGAACTCTCAACATTCTGCTTAATCAAAATTCTTCAGATTAAGGCAGCTACCAAACGTGCTGGGTCATATAGCGTTATCGAAGCCGTGGTTGTAAGGCAATTTGCCCCCTCAACGCCGAAATCTGAATGACGAGACTATAAAAAGCCTGCAGGAACGCCGTCAAAATGTCCAGCACTAAGTCTCTGGTTTTAGTTCTACCTCTTGAATCTTGGAAGTCTCCTCAAATTAATTATGGATAATACCTAGAGAATCCAGAAACTTAGGACTCTCAAGTCCTCCCATTCAAACGTGGAGAATCTGGTCTTTCAAATGTCCATCCATACTTCAAGAGCCCGTTCGTCAAGGTACTCCAGCCAGGGTAATAGTTCATATCATTTTTTTGTCATTCTAATCATAATTCTTCTTCTTGTCATGCGTTTTTATATTTAGTGCGCCTCATTGTAATTTTAGCCCTTCGCGCTCGCTTTAGCCTCGCTCATTGCAGTCCTGCTGTTTCTTCAATTCGCAACGTTTCTTCTCATTATGATGCTTCAAATTTGGTGAAGATATATTTTCAGTCTTAGTCGAGGATCCAAATAAAGTCAATATTACCGTGGTAGCCTATATGTATATGGAGGAGATGGAATCATTGGTGAACACAGGGGTCGAAGTTTCTCCAGGAAACTTTTCCACCACCCGGAGATCGCAGGGACGAGCTCCGACTCCCTGCAGAGTCTTAAGTTCGAGTGCGTCATTTTATTACTTATCCTGGTATCACTATCCAGTTCTCATGTTAACAGATTTGAATTTGATTTCCTGGTAGAAAGAGAGGGGGGATACCGGTGGCAATAGGGTATTACTTCTCTGGTCGAAAGCTGGCATAAATAGTAGTATGATCCAGCAAGAGATTGTCGTCGAACCCAATTACCAGGAGCCTCTAATTCTCCTTATCACGGAGAGGCTACCATCCTTTTAGTGGAGTATTATGGCACTGGCGGAGCTGCGTAGAAGATTAGGAAAAGGCCTGTCTGCACGAACACACAAATCTATACTTATTACGTTATGGAGCAGCCCACGTGCTGAACTCGTACTTGCTTTAAAACACCAGGTTGGCTAAAAAATCAGTTTATTAGTGTTCAATGTATCAGATTATGCTGGAATTGGGGAAACCTGGGTGGAGAAATTACCTGCCAGTTGATATGTCAGGAAGGAGGATACTTCTATACAAACCATATGAGAAGCTCAAGACAAGGAAATTGACACTATTATTGCTTCATCTCCCCAAGCTCTCCAGATATCCCAGGGAATGGCAAAAGGGAAAAGGAAGTGTGGCTCACATATGTAGTTGAAGATAATCCCATTTCCTTCACGTCTTCCGTCGTTAGTAGCCGTTGCCCCGACTTTCCCAGCGATATTTCTGTCAGTTCATTCCTCCCACGAATCGGTCTTTCTACCGAAAGCCGCATTTTGTCCGAGGGCACTTCCTCAAGAATGCAGATCTAATTAGGTAAACCTCATTGAAACTCTGTGTCTTGGAGAGAGGGGCTTAGAAGTCTAGATATTTCACCCTGGGGACCCACTAGTTGTTCTGGTGACAGCAGTCAACGCTAGGGAAATCACCTTATCCTTGTCAAACAGATCGTCCGCAAGGTCACTTCTAGCGCATCTATGATGATTATTTCGTAATGAAGCCTCCCAGGCCCCACGTTTTGTGATTCATCCGGGTTACCCTACTCGACGTCGAAACAAGAACAAAGAAAGCGCCCCAGCAGGTGGTGGCGCATATCAAGCCAGAATTGGTCGAAGGTTACACATATTATTCAATCAGGATTTGTTAATCCTATTGAGTATTCACTTTGAAATACGGGGTAAGTAGCAATTCATAAAGGTGTCGCTGCTGGATCGACGCAACTTTGCCTTCATGCACCTTGGATACTCCACCCTCCGCTACACAAAGCCACCTCTTTGACCATCACCTTGATCGGATACTCGTCGGTCAAGCATCCGGCACTCTAAGCTTCCAAGCTGGGATCCACTCTCATGCATTTATCTCCACTGACGTTCAGTGTTGAAAGAATCACCCAGGTGTTTACTGCCAGGCCAGCCTCCACTCTCCCAATCAAGACCCACAGCTAACACTTTCCAGACCTTTATTCACTATCGATTGCATCCACTCTCAAATATCTGCTCAATTTTCATTCACTGATAGTTGTTGTCATGAAGCAGCCAACTCTCCCCCCTCCCCTCTCTATAAATACAGTTCCTCCCTCCCATCCTCGACTACTCTCCTCTCAACCACCTTTTCTTCATTACACTTCCTCTGCTTCTTTCAATTCCATCCACATACTTTAGTACTTAGTCTCCCAGATTCACTTTGTGCTTCATCATGAAGCTCCTCACTCTTCTCCCCTTCATCATATCCATGGGGGTCTCCCAGGTTCTTCCCGCGGAGGTTAACCCCGTCAATGTTTTGGAGGCCGGTGGTGAGCTATTCTATCTGTTTCAACAACATCTTCGCATTTTAACACACCATATCCTCAACAGGCTTTGCTATCTCTGATTTCAAACGCCAGACCATCCCCTTCGAATGCCACAGCAACGCCGATTGCGTCCACAAACGTGGCCATTTGTGCTACGGCGGCTTCTGTGTCCCTACTGCCAATTGCATCAATCACTCTGACTGCGGTGGAGGCTACTGCAATAATGGCATCTGCGTTGCTGATCCTCCTCGTCTCGATTCTCGCCAGCTTATTTGCCACAACAACGCTGAATGCGATGGTGGCTACTGTTACAATGGCATCTGTATCGCGGATCCCCCTCCTCCCCGTCCCCCTCAGCTCGAGTCTCGTCAGCTTATCTGCCACAACGACGCTGAGTGTGAAGGTGGATACTGCTACAACGGAATCTGCATTGCAGACCCTCCTCCACCTCGTCCTCCTCAGCTTGAGTCTCGCAAGGATGTCAATTGTCACAATGACGCCGAGTGTGAAGGCGGATACTGCTACAACGGAATCTGCATTGCGGATCCCCCTCCACAGTCCGAAGCCGAGATCAGCTTCATCCCCTTCCAATGCCGCAAGAACTCCGACTGCAAACGCCCCAACCGCAAATTCTGTGTCATGGGTTTCTGCGCAAGAAGGCCTCCTCCTCAGGCTCTCAAGTCTCGTCAGGATCCGTCGTGTCATAATGATGCCGAGTGTCAAGGTGGATACTGCTACCACGGTATCTGCATCGCCGACCCTCCTGCTCCTCTTGAGTGAATGACTCGATGCTTTGATGGTCCAATGGACATTTTCTTATGACTTTCTTCAAGAAAGGTTTGCCACTTCCACCCTTACCTTCCTTACGACTTGGGTATACTAACAATTACCAATACAATCACAGATGCCCCTTGTGTTTTCTCATGAATACATGATATGTCGAAACGGACGAACGAATGAACATACTCCCCCATATGTAACTCATTGCTAGTAGTTTAGTTTTTGATCTAATGAAATACTGTAGTTGCCGAATTGAACCTTCCCACATATAATCTCTAGGTAGCAAGTAGTTTCCTCTTCGAATCAAACACTTCCAATACAGTATGTGATTAGCAATTACTACTAAACTAAGTACAACGATTGACAGCCACCAATATAAGCAGAGATTATATTACATCGCAGTGTATCGTACACCATTCAGAGTCCCGTCGGACACAGCGGACCGTACACCTCTCCGGGGATGAACCGTTGATACCACGACGGACTTCCAACACAGGTAGGACAGTAGAATAGGGCAGATGGGTCGTATTTCTCCTTTACGAGGCGGAGGGGGACGTAGTTGGCACCATAGTAGTCAGTGGCCCAGAAGGGATTGTTTCGGTCGGCCTGGTTATGATCATGATCATGTTAGCACGTCATCACGAGCAATTTTGCCAAGAGTTACGGTAAAAGAGAGGAAGGTGAAAAAGTGGGAAATGTACCTCGTTAAGATAGCTCCCCATAAACGGAGTAAGAAGCCTCATGGCCCCGTTCTTCGTATAAGTGATATCATTCTTGACGGCCTGGATAGTCTCGGGATCAGAGCCATCCGCCCAGGTACGGGCGGTACGGCTGGATGTTAGCGCATTCTTATCGAACAGGCGTGAGGTCATGGCCCCATTGGTGGTTCCTCCGGGCTGCTGCACGCCGGACATGGTGCGGTAGTACGCCGCGTATGACGAGAAGGGGATCCAGGTGCTCGTGACGAAGAGGGAGGTGCCGTTGTAAGCGGCGAGTTTCTTGAGGACTCGGGCAAAGATATCCTGGGCGTCTGCGAGGGAGACACTCTTGGCTGCGAGGGCGTGGATGTAGCCGGCTGTTGCGTTGCCGAAGAGAGGGGCCGGGCTGTTGATGGACCAGGAACCGTAGCCGGAGAATCCGGCGTCGAGGAGGGCAGGGTATGATGCGTAGAGGTCGGTGATGGCTTCGAGCAGAGGACCTGTGTCTACGGTGAGGGGAATCAGGGCCAGCGATTGCGCGACGACGGGCTCGGATCGGTAGGCTTTTATTGTCATGGAGACGGCGACGCCGTAGGTGCCTCCGCCGCCACCGCGGAGGGCGAAGAAAAGGTCGGAGTTGGAACAAGGGCTAGCGGTCACGATGGAACCGTCGGCGAGAATGACTCTGGCTTCGAGGATTTGGTCTGCGGCGAGTCCATAGTCGTGGGCTGCGGGGGAGTGGCCGCCTCCTTGGAGGTAGCCTCCGATCACGCCGACCGACTGTTTCTTTGTTAGTTAGGTGAAAAGAGGCAAAGGGTAAAGTCAGAGGTGGGGTAATTGGGGAGGGAAAACAGATAGGGACGCACAGGATCACCACCGCCGACCACAGTCAAGTTGAGAGGGAAAGCCACGTTATAGACATCACTCCACACATATCCTCCTGCCACCGTGAACGCATCTCCCATCCATCCTGATTTTGTGCAGGAGTCGATGGCTTTGAAGGATTTCTGGTGAGTGATTCCCTTTTCAAGGTACCTCATCCAGACTTGCAGCGAGCCATAGCCTGTGGATCTGTTGATCACGTTAATACTGACTCCCTTGTTTATGCCACTCAGCCCAGGCTGCAACTCACTTCCCAAACAAGTCGTGGCCAGTGTTTCGGACAACCAATCGCACATGATTCTTCCGTGCAAACGAGATTCCCGCCGCCAACTCATTAACTTCGGTAGCATTGACGCTATAAACAGGCGACGATCCCAATGTGCAGTTTCCCGGAGTCTCCCCCGAGCTCAGGTCCACCGGAGGACAATTGTCATCGATGGGATACGAGTATCCAATGGGCTCCTCGGACTGAAAAGTGATGTTGTACCACTGCGAATACACGTACATACATTCCTCCTCATTATATTCCGGCCCTGGGTAGCAGGAGATAGCTGGAGGCGTGTTGCGGATCAATTTTCCAGAAACGGTCGAATTGAGGCTATCCCAGTTGATCTTCGACCAGCAAGCGTCGATTGGCGTCTGTAACAGTTAGTGTCTTAGGGTTCGCGCTGTCTCACCCAAAATCTATTTTGGAGCGGGGGAAAGCAATACTGACACATTTACACGACCAGAAGGTGGCAGAACTAAGGCCCGATACAGCTAGGAGCAACGCGAAAGACTGCATCGTCATTGTCCGGACTCAGTCATATCCTACACGGACGGGGTACAGCTTCTCCAAATATTCCGCGGTGCCTCAGCATTCCAAAGACACTATAAGCCATTTTAAGAGACCGGGGCGTCCCTGAGCTTAACGTATGTACCAAGGATCATACGAAGCGAGATTACGCTCATTTCCGAGGCGGCTGGTCTGCTCGCGTATTGAGCCTTGACACCCAGAAGTACCAGATAGGCGGGTTCTAACCGATCTTCCGGGGGGCAGTGATTAGCCCGTGCTTCTTTAGTCCATCTTTAATTCGTTGATATTCCCATTGCATCCCTGTCCTGAGTGCTGACAGCCATCGGCCACTGGAGGCTGCACCAGGAAAAAACTCCCATTCATCCTCCAGACAAGGACATGTTTCACTTTGACAGGAACGTCCCGGAATCCACACTCCTCCTCTCAATGGACTTTTTCCTGCACCGTGCAAACTAGATACGCAATTTGCTTTTGCAAGGATTTGGGAGCCGGATAATTGAACCATTCTGGTCGGTCCTATGGAGCATCAAGGCAGCGTTCCTAGGCCTCTTCTGGGTCATTTCCGATGGACTCCCGCAGTATCGGCGGTGGTGGTGGTGAGTGACCGTCTTCATTGCGGCCACCTCATACATCGGCTGCTGGGTAGCATCTGTAATAACTTGCCATCCGCCATCAGATTATGCCAAATCTGGTATCCAGCAACCACACAATACTACTATTTAGGTCGCTATACTAACCGGATAGGACTGTGTAACAAACCGATTGACAAACAGGGTTCCGTCATTTCCATCTACTACAGCACAGCACTGGATATTCTGACAGACCTATTTAGTACGTTCAATTCCCGCCACGTCAATTTGAATTCTGTTTGTTGACTAAAATAGTCAGGTTCCTTGCCCTGCGCATTGTTTGGTCCGCCACCATGACTGTACAATAGTTCCAAATCTAGTCCTCTATTTAGCCGTCATAGTCGACTGCCTTCTTCCGTTCAAAACTTTCCTCGCTCGCAATGGCACAATCTACGCATCACGTTATCCCCCCAACTACAATTACGACAGAAGTGGCGTTTCATCCCGTCAAAAGCGTACCTGGACACATACCAATGGCTGAAGTGAGCTTCAGTTAGATAACAACACAGATCAGGGCTACGAGCTGCATACACGGGATATCCAAATCTCCACTGGGCGAGCACTCAGATATCCGTCGGAAGAAGGCGAGATCCGTACGATCAAGAAATTTGTAAGTATTGTTCATCCAGGTTAGATTGGTGTAGTCTGTCTCTAAATAAGATAGATCCCGTTGGCAATTCGATTATTACAATCCAAATTTTGTTTTTATGTGTCATTCATGTGTTATGATACCATATTTTATATTGATATTTTGAGGATATATACTTCACTTGTGACTTGTGGAGAATATATCTTGAGGTTATCCCCAACTCTACCCCGCCCAACCTTTCCACCACTTTTACTGCATTATGAACTTATTCCATAGCGAAGCAATTATCAATAAGCAGTTAAACAATAGATTCTCAAAAGCCTCCCTGTATCGTAGCTATGTATACACGATAAGATGCGGGATCCTCAGGCAGAAAGGCGGTCTGGTTCTGCCCGCTGGTCTCCGATTTCCTGGAACCCTCGAACCATGAATCTATTCCTCATCTCATCTTCTTCCTCTCTTTTACCCTTCATGTCCCCTTGTCATGTCTCATTTCCACTCCGAGGATTCCAGGTATCCCCCTGGCGCTCACCATCGTCCAGTCCCGCGCCGCGACGAGAGGGACGTGCACATGTATGACGACCGATCCCCATCACCGTCGCGATCGCCTGGTGGTAGCTATACCCTCTCCCAGCAAACCAATAATCCCCCCCCCATGTTCGACGGGACAATACTCGAGCCAGACTAACTTATCGACAATGCAAGGTCGCTCTCGATCGCCCCCACGAGGCCCTGTGGCCGACAGAAGACAAAATTATTCCCGAGAACAGCCCGATTCCCGATCCCGATACCGCAGTCGGGACCGCGATGACTTTCGGCACCGCTCCTCGCGATCTCCCCCGCGACGACCACGACAAGGGTACCGTGATCGCGACCGCGAAGGTTATCGTTCGCGCAGCAGAAGCCGAAGCTACAGCTGTAGTCGGAGTCGTAGTCCACGCCGAGGCCGGCATTTCGGACAAGAGAGTCGAGAGGTCATGATGGATGGGTTACCGGTGGATATGGTGGAAGAAGACGTTGGACAACTCCTTCCCCCCCTCCTTCAATAGTTCCATGATGCATGTGGAGAACTCCGAGAGTTGCGCTCCACGCTATGCAAACCCCAAATTTCGTTCATGGCATGAGGCTGAGATGTGTGTCGGCATGGTGAACAGGTTACGAATGAACTGCAAGAATTCTATCAGATCGAGGGTCTGGAAGAGGTCCGCGTGATTCGCGATCGGCAGACAAGTGAGCTGGCGTGGATTCTTTATATGTCTCATGTCTGATGGCTAATGCTCGAACAGAGATGTCCCGAGGGCTGGGCTTTCTCCGATTCCGCAACCTGAATTCCTCGCGCGCCTTTATTGAGCATAATTTCCCGACGATTTACCTCTGTGGCCCTAGTGCCGGCCAGGATGATCGTGGCACCAAGGTGCGTATAGCCTATAGCCGGGAGAGGGAGGACCGTGCTCGAACTCGGGTAGAAGGCGATTGGACGTGTAAAATGGTCAGTAGTTTCATCAGGTATGTCCTGTTCTGAAGGCTAATAAGCTTAGTGTTCTATTATGAACTACTCTACACGGCAGAAGTGCTTTAGATGCGGTGCCCCAAGACCTGGTAAGTGTTGCGTCCCCTGTTGCACATGCTCTGCTAACCGACATAATAGAAGCTGGTCCGACGGGCCCTCCGGGCATAGCCGCTCCGAAACTGGAGAACAATGGCGATAATGATGCTGCACCTGAAAATCAGCCGTCACAGTTCTTGCTCTTCCGAGGACTCGAACCTTCCGTGACGGAAGAGCTCCTGGCCAAAGGAGTCGCCAAGCTATACAGGCCTGCAAACAGCAATCCCGATGGCCAAGGAAACCAGAAGAAAGGAGCAAAGGTGGCGTCAACAACTGGTGACTCTAATTTAGGTGCTCGAGATGGGTCTATTCGTCGTGTTCTGCTGGTTCGGGACCGACGAACTAATGAGAGTTGGCGCTATGGCTTTGCAGAGTTTGCTACGATTCAGGTAGGCTCATTGGGATCTTTTTTTTTTTTTTTGAAAAATACTCACAGCAGTTAGGACGCCCAAGCGGCTGTCACCCGGCTTAACTCATTCGAAAAATTCACCATCTCCTCACGACAAGTCATGGTTAGCTATATCCATGCGGGCGTCTTTGTGCCAGTCATGAACCCAACCGCAAGTACGGAACGTTTCACATTTAGCCCCCTCAACAACCCAGCTTTAAAGCTTATGTATTGGGATGAGGAGGCATTTGTAACCGAGCTCACTGTTTCTCCCGGGGGGTCTGAGCAGCCGGCTCCCAAGAATGATAAGACCTCTCAAGCGGATACCCAGAGTAAAAGCAAGGAGGCAGCTGAGAAAGCTAAGAAGCGCAAAGCGGATGCGTCTGCTAGTGCAGCGGGAGCCAAGAAACTTGCTGTGCCGTCCCATCTTTTATTCTGGAGTAACCGTCACGCAGAATTGCATGGCATTCAGAGGAAAGACGGCGACGAAAAAGGGCCGGCTGAGCCCACCTCAGACAATAAGGACTCGCCGTTCGGCTCATCCAGTGCCCCTGCGCCCCCAGCTCAGTCATACGCTGACCCTCAGCGGACCTGCTGCTATCTATGCATGCGTCAGTTTAAGAAGATGGCTGAAGTCAACCGCCATGAACGAGAAAGCAAAATGCACCGGGGGAACCTCGAAAACGAAGAACTCGTTGCCAAGGCTATAGGAAAGCTTGTAAAACATGGCATAATCCCACCGCTGCCGGAGTACCGGGACCGCGCCCGCGAGCGCCGCCAGGCATTCGGTCGTGGCAAGACGACCTCTACCGCTCCCAGACCTGCTCCTCCAGAACGGGAACCCTCTCCACCGGCTGAGACTACGTCAAAGGGTGCATCTCTCCTAAGCAAGATGGGCTGGTCCGCCGGCTCGGGTCTTGGTGCACAGGGTACAGGGATGACCGCCCCAATCACAACAGAGGTCTACGCGCAGGGTGTCGGACTCGGTGCACAAGGCGGTAAACTGGGCGAAGCAAGCGAAGAAGCAGGACGAAATACACGAGGCCGATACGACGAATTCCTAGAGAAGACGAGGGAAACGGCACGAGCGCGCTACGAGCAAATGGACCGATCATAAGTAATGTTCATTATGTTATCCGCTTGTTATGTTATGCATCATACATGAGTAGAGTTATCTGTACACCAATCAATACCAAAACCAAATCCTACACTCCCTAGGTACTTTTCTTTCCCCACCTTCTATCCTCTATCATAATACCTAAAAAAGAGAGAGAGAGAGAGAATGTGTGTGTGTGTGTGTGTGTGTGTAAAAAGAAATCTATGACTTCGTCTCCTTCTCCTTCTCCCTCTCCTTCTCCTCCTTCGCCAACGTCACAAACTTCTCCCCAAGATACTTCCCAATCCACTCCTCCACCTCCTTCTCCAACTCCTGATCCGCCGCACTAAGCTGCACGTCATTCTCCCCGAGCATATTCGTCCTCACATACGTCCTCATATCCTCAATCCCATTGATCCCAAGCAAAGACAGCACGCCGCCCGACGCCATCATCGCAAACGAGAGCACATTCAGCGTCGCCAGGTTCAGCGCCTCGAAGGCTTCCCCGGCCCCGTTCACCTTGGGCTTGTGGTAGACCGACGACGTGTAGAAGGGCGGGATACTGGCGAGGCGGCGTTTGCGGAGGGAGCGGCGGGTGGTAAGGACGCTGAGGGTGAAGAAGGCGAGGCCGCCGAAGAAGAGCTTTGTGTTTGTCTTGGGGGTCCAGAGTTTAGGGAGGGGGTCGTCGGCGGCGGCGGTGGGTTTGGGTGTGGATGCGGCGGAGTCGGGGGCTGGTGGTTCTGGTTGTGAGGGTTGTGGTTGTTGTGGTGTGGGAGATTGGGTTTCGGGGGAGGGGGAGGGGTTGGAGCGGAAGAAGGAGAACATGGTTCTTTTTCCCCGTCTTCTTCTGTGTCTCTATTGGTTTTGTTGGAGTTGTTCCTTTTGTTCTTGTGATGTGGTTTTGGAGTTGGGGTGCGGATGAGGTTTGTGGAGGAGTTGACGGATGGATTGGAAGCGCCCTTTATCAAATATTCTCAAGATATGAAAACAACCGGTGTAATTGAGACGAATATTCAGGAAGAAGAGATTGTTGATTCGGATAGGTGGATTGGAGTCGTCGTTTATGCTTACAGATGGATCAAAGCTCAGACCGTTTGATGTGGAGATTTCCAGTCACGTGGTATCTTGGCTTTGCGGAGTTATGATTTAGAGTTATTAAGTCCGAATTCTAATTCTAGTGCTTTCTCTACGTTCTAGCTATGCCAAAGTACGCCCAAATGCATATATCCGTAGTACTCGGTGCATCTGCCCTTCGACCCAGCTGACCATATCGTCCGGTAGACTGCCCATCAAAGCGAGGTTATGTAATGGTGCCAGGATGAACCACCCGCCTAGCAATGGCGCGGTGTGCTGGTGGGCAACGCTGGTCTGTCGTGTTGCTGCCTTTGGAAACTCGACCCAGCTCGCGTTCATCTGCACCGGGTCGGTCTGGCTACCGAGGTAGAACGGTACAGTGGCGCATATGTCCAGCGCAAGAGCCTGGATCACAGTCGTCGTGGTTTGGATGTCGTCAACGCGGTTAGGAAGAATCCGGAGGCAACGGAGAATAATATTGTGTAGAACGAGCCGCGAGTCGCGGTAGGTGTTCCAGGTCGCCGCCACCCAGAAATCTGTGTAGCAGTCACAGCGATCTTGGTATATTCCTGCGTCTCGAACAGATTGAGGGATAAATGTGGCCTGAACGGGGATCCAATGCACTGGCAGTGCGTGGCTCCAAGCGTCTAGCTGGCTGTCGAGGTAGTGAGCCCGAGACATTATGTCTTCAACTTCATTTAGGTTGGGGTTTCCCGTGCCCGCGGAAAATCGCACCCACCGCTGGCGGAGATTTACCACCTCGGTGGTGGTCACGGCCAGCTGGGATGAGGCGAGCTGAGGGATCGGAAGGGCCAGTGGCCATAACTCCGGAGTTTCGATCCCCGGAAAAGCTGCACTCATAGATGTTTTGATCTGTTCTCTCAGTTCCAAGCTATCAACAATAGAATCCTGAGAGCACTTACGATCTGGGATTGAAGTGCATTGATCAACGTCTTTGACCGAAGCGAATTTCGACGTTCAGGACTGCAGTTGTTTATGAGAGCAATTGCTCCGCGGAGATGTGCTTTAGGCGGGGGCTTTTTCTCCTTCATGCAGTTGAATTCCTATTCTTCATCAGAACATGCCTTAATCTGAACATTCATTCCAAACCATACCTCGTATGTAGAAAGCAACAACACAGTGATTAGTATATTATCCAAATTTTGATCGATATCACCCTGTAACGCCTCCCGGGTGCGAGAAAGTGCTTTCACAAAATACTGCCGAGCCGAATCCAGCAACGGTTGCTGCCCCGTCCAAGCAGCGACCGAGAAGAACGATACCGCCAGGGTACCGAGACGTAACGCCGAGTTAGAGGGAGCAGCCGAGTATGATTCTGGAAGAAGCTCCATGAACCCAATCCGAACGAGGGGGTCCTTCGGAAGATAGAGGTATGAGTTAAAGAACAACGATGTCACCGTCTCCTCCATGGGCAGATATGGACCTCGCGGTATTTGCGGGGTGCGGGTGAAAATTGCTGCGGATGGCGTTTTCGGCGGGGCAGTTTGCACGGGGGACACGGTCGCAATTGTAGGAGTCGAGGTTGACTCCTCTTTGGCCTCTTTTGTGGGGGTTGGTGTCGAGGGAGACTTATTCCCTTTCTTGCGAACAAACGCTATCCTATCGCGCAGCATGACATCCAATGGATGTGGATAGCCGGGGCATTGCCGGCCTGTGCGGACACAGGCTTTGCACTCAGGACGGGCTTCATCGCACTACCGTAAAAAAATTTGAGTCACGAGCATGGGGAAAAGACGGACAGAGAATATGGGTTGACCTTGATATGCCTGGACCGACAGGTTTGACAGCCAGTGCTTGGTTTTCCACGGTAGACCATGTCGGACAGGAGGTGTGAGGCAATCAACCAGGGGTAGTTTGAGACAGAAGGGGACGACCAGAACGGATCATGGATGAATTGAGCTCATATTTGAGGCCCATCCTACATCACAGAACTGGGCCTTCAATTTGACATTGTCGATGCGCGGGGATATAAAGGAGGTGTTGGGGTTGAGGGGAAGTTTGGAACGGATAAGTCGGACCGGTTGAAAAAGTTGCTCCGAATTGGGTTAGTCCTGCAGCACCATGATTCAGTTACCGTGGTTCACCGCCCAACGATCAGAACCACCCTACGATCGAATTTGACTACCAAAGCAGGCCACGAATGAAGCAATACCGCCACGTACAAATGAAATTATCTAATGAATATCTGGTGGTGTAG
>JAPDEL010000197.1:0-15690 GCA_027569095.1 Aspergillus conjunctus
TGCTAATGCTGCTTCCATTGGAGTCATATTGAATGAATTATAGTCGTCCGAATTCGACGTCGAAAAGTCGGTGTATCTAGAAATCGATCGTAGGGTGGTCCTGATCGTTGGGCGGTGAACCACGGTAGCCCAGTTTTAAGGCTGGGGAGTTCTCGGGGATTCGGATCTTCCACTTCCGCCTTCTCGACGACATAAACAAATGCGACCTCCTGCTTGTGAAAGTCATTGACCACAACTGCTGCCTCTCCTTCCAACATGCTGAGGACGCGCCGTCTTCCCCGGCGGGAAATTACATATAACTCTGCTAAGGAAGAGGAATTAAATATTCTTCATCAACTGGGATACTATGACAAACAGACAAAGTTTTTTGCTCATCTGAATAACCATCGTGATCAAATCAAGGAGATCGTTGCTCATCATCTTAGGTTAAGTTCGCCGGTTATGTGCCATATTGCCGAAGAAAAGGACTGGTTGCATGGGAGCTTTAATGTTTGCATTCCTGTCACCATCGTCGGTCCCATCAGTCTCCGTGTAATAATCCGATTTCCGCTTCCCTACCGCGTTGGCGAGGACTTCAGGCCCGGAAATGCCGACGAGAAAATTAGGTGCGAAGCTGGAACCTATGCATGGCTACAAGAGAATTGCCCTGATATCCCGATACCACGACTATACGGCTTCGCTCTTTCGGATGGTGAGACTGTACGGCTTCGCTCCGAACCCTGCCTCTATGAAGCTAATGTAAATTAGTTTACTCAGCTGGGCAACCTACCGCTCTTGGAGCAGTGGATCCGATATTTTAACCGTCGATTGATCTCATGGCTGGGACTGCCAGTTCCTTCAAAATACATCCGTTCGCAGCCAAGAAGCGACCATATCATCGGAACCGGCTATGTATTGATGGAATATATTGAACCAAGCCGAGGAACTATGCTTTCCAATACATGGATGGACAGGCAAAACGATACCCAACTACGAACAAACCTCTTTCGTGACCTTTCCCGCATTTTCTTAAGCCTCAGCCGAGCTCCACTTCCTAGCATTGGATCCTTTACTATTGATCATAAAGGCTTTTTGGCTTTAGCGAATCGGCCGCTTTCCGCCGAAATTCAGCTGCTGGAGAATGAATGAATCCAACAGATATACCCCGCAATTATACATATTCCACTGTCGACGCCTACCTGGTGGATATCCTCACATTTCATGACCACCGTTTCCGGTATCAACCAAATGCAGTGAATGACCTTGGGGATTGTGCTTTCCAACTGTCTTCTCTCACTGGAATGCGAGCGGTTTCAAAATCTGTTTTTCAAGCCAAGTTCCGACGCGGCCCATTCATTTTGACCTTGACTGACATGCACCCAAGCAACATATTCGTGGATAAGGATTGGAATATAACGTGCCTTGTTGATTTGGAGTGGGCTTGTTCTAAACCAATTGAAATGTTCCACCCCCCTCACTGGTTGACTAACAAGGGAGTGGACGAGATGTCGGCGGCGGACTATAATGTATTGCGAACAGAAATTATCCAAATTCTGACAACCGAAGAGAAGAGACAACACTCATCTGCAATGGAAAGCGTTACTGGTAAGGAGCATCGGCAAAGTCTCTCCGAGGTTATGGATAACAGCTGGGCATCCGGGACTTTCTGGTATACATTGGCTCTCTCGAGTCCTTCTGGCCTATTTGGGATCTTCAAGGAGCATATTCGACCACTATTCTGCAGGGATTATATTGAAGAATTCAATCTCGTTCTGCCATTCCTTTGGGAAAGGAATGTGGGATACATCGCAGGTTGCAAACTTGCAGACAAAGCAGAGTACGACAAAAGGCTCCGACAAGAGTTTGTGAAAGATGCAGAGTGAGAAGGGATCTTTCAGGAACTTTTCCCTTCAGAGAAGCCTTAATTACCGTCCCCACCGCCTTGAAAGTGATCTTGAACAGCACCACCAAGAGCCCTCATGGCTTTCTCAGTTTGGTTTTCATCTCTTGTTTTCCTCGCAGCTTGGCCCGAAGAGCTGAGTAGTTGGAGGGTTTTGACATCAGCTTTGACCCCAACGAATGCCTCTGCGCCTTTGGTTTGGTCGGATGAACCCTGGTCTGCCATCTTGGGAAGGCCAATCGATGATCTGCATTTGCATGGTTAGCTCTTGAGGTATAAATATGCTGGCCTTTATCCTGCCTTGCGAAATTAGGAGGGAGGCCTAAAACACTGTAGTGAAGATGTTTTGGTTGATGGCCTAAGAGGGGAAAGCTTTTATTGATATTGATATAGCCAAGGTCTGTCTATACTTCTCATGTATGCGTACAAGAAAACAGTTCGGAACTCCTTCCCCCCAAGGCTGGGATATGCGTTGTCTTATCTCGATACACCTTTATCTGTTAAGTAAATCCGACATGCACAATACTACCACCTACAGGGGAAGGCATGTCGTAGATCCTAGAATTTCAGGCTGTGGAAAACTACAGATGCGGGGTTATCACGGCGTGTTGTCGTGAAGCCCAATCGGCTCGGCATTACTGAATATCCAAAGGCAGCTGACGTGGCTCACAACTCCAATAAATTTCCCAGATATCCCATTTCCCAACATTACGCCCAAATTCCCCACGAATGTCAAAGTGGCGCTACTGTATGAGGACCCTTCATTGCACTGCTGGAGACTGAGCGACAGAAGTAATATAATGAAACGCAGAAGCCAAGAACCCACCTGCTTGACATGTGCAAAGAAGAACTCAAAAAAAAAATATTGAAACCAAGTTCCTGTGTCCATATTCTCTACTCTTTCTTCGTAAGCATTACAGAGATAGAGAGGAAGAGTGATGTTAAAATTCTTGGTGGGAAGGAAGGTTTCAAACACCCAAGTAGGCTGTTAGAGAAAGTGTGCGTTTTCTGTGCACTGAAAAGGATTAAGCATGTTAAGACTGGTAACAGCCTCAGTATCCCTTGACAAGCAACCGCTTGCTCATAGAATCACAGTACAATCAAGGAATGATCATGGAAATTCAATTTGAGATTCTAACCGTACAAGGTGGATGTAGACCGTGTCGAGTGTCCTAAACAGCTTGAAACCCAGCTAACAGACGCTTGATGATTGAAAAGATAACTAATTTTAAGAATTGCACACTAGCTTACCTACCACACTGCTTCTTGCTCAAAACCTCCGTGGCGGTTTTGAAGGCAGAGGTGCTCACGGTTGAGAACCTATCCCCTGTAACATCTGCCACCCTATCGCCATCAATAGAAATCGTACACCGAGAGCGCCCACCAGGTTCTCTTTGGTTGGATACTTGCGCTGACAAATTTCCTTTTTGACACAGGCATTGCAGAATCCTTTTTGGATGGTCCACCACTACTCCGTCACGAATGAGATGATCAATAAGCCCCGATATCCCAATCCTCACCAGGAGCTTCTGGCACTCATACAAGCTGGCCTCACAGTCGATGAACACGGCTCCGAAGATGGCTTGTATCATATCAGAAAGCACGTTGGCTGAATCCAACAATGTCAGGTCCACCCATGGATATTCTGGTGCGTCCCACAGCCCTTCTCTAATCTTCGAATAATCCTTGGAGCCGAGTTCGAACAGCATATCGGATAAAGGCTGGCTTTGCCACCGCAAGAAGTTCCAAAGAGCCTTGGGTATTTGAGTGGTTTCGCTAGCATTCGCATTTCCGGAACAGTTCAATTCACTGACCGAGGGGAAATGTAAACAAAGATAATTGAGGAGCATGTTGTTGGTGGCCACCGATTTCATGGCTTGCAATCTGTCCGCTTCCACTGGCCCACTGTGCCCTCTGTGAGAGTGCAGGTAATCTACCACAGACATCTCAAGAACGCTGTCCCCCAGGAAGGCCAATCTCCCGTATGACATGCTTGGAGAGGGCCCGTGATAAGAAGGATGTGTAATGGCCTCGAGAAGTAGAGTGTGATCTTTGAACTCCCGGCCCAGCAAGGAATGCACATCATCCACAAACTGACGATGGAGGAGTTCAGCAGAGGTCGGCCGAGTCCTTTTGTAGGTATCATCATGTAGCGAAGTTTCGTTCCAGCTCTTTATGGGAGACACGATTGCCGCGGCGCATTTCGACGCCTCCAGAATACCGCTACTTACATACGCGGCTCCCACCACAGCCTTTGCCATACTTGCCAACGCCGCTATGCCAACACTTCGCTCATTCATCGATTTCCTGTCACCGGGGGCGGGTGATACATAGGCAGGTTTCCACTTTTTGCCGCTGAACTGGTCTGTGATCAGAAATGCCCCCAGCCCAACGTTGAAGGCCGCCCGTGCAAGCCCAGCATCTGAGACAATGGCCTTCCGCACCTTGGAAAGCAAGCCCTCGTGCCATTGAGGGTGGTGCAGGAACAATTGCTTACTGACGGTGAGCTTGATGACGGTATTTCCAAGAAAGGCAAGCCTGCGAAACTGACGCCGGGTCTCAATGGCACTTGGCCTGATTGCTATTGAAAGCAGGCCTATCTGAGGAATTTTGACTTCTGATAGGATCTCATCGTGCAACCTCTGAGCCACCAAATTCATAGCTATCTCATGTGTAATGCTTGGGATGTAGAGGGCAGCACGTGCGAGCGGGTATGGTAACCGGTCAACAGAAAAGTTTTCGAGGGGAAACAGAATATTTTGGGAGGTTGGCCGCAGTACTTGCTCTCGCTTTTGAAAGCCAGTCTTGTTTTTCAAGTACGGTAGATGAAGGAAGTTTCTATGGCGCGGTAGCTTGTAAACCGTTTCCCCGGCCAGCGACCCGTCAAAGTCCTCTCCCAATTGTTTGGCCATGGACGGCCACAGCTCCATCACAAGTGGGCGACATAACTTGCTGTCATTTCTGACTAGCCCCGGAACACGCCCCCTAGTCACGCTTTCTATCGCAGTCTGTAGATTCGTTCTGCCACTGAATTCCTGTAGCAGGGTTTCACCGGCATCAACCGCTACTCGCGGGATATAAAGGGCGATAAAATCGTCTTGACTGGAACATTGGATACAGGAATGCACAGACTGCAGCATTAGGTGCGAGATTTGGCGGTAGAATGGTAATTTGGCGCTGTCCATTGGCTTTCCAGAGGAGAGCGAGATCTCGACACTTGTGCCAGCGCCGACAAACAGCGGAAATCTGATTTCCCAGGGTATTTCGAATGGTATAATCAAGGACAGCTCAATAGCATCCTTTGCCGGATGCATGACCGTGATTGTATGTGAGAACAGGGATTTGCCGCAGACCCAAGCTGAGGCCAACTCCTCCCATGGGTTGACAGCGAATGGTATTCTGTACAAGCTCTTTGAGAAAAGCTGCTGATCCAGAACGTCACTAGGCAGCACAGGCAGCAGATAGTCATTTACGAGCCCTGCGCCACGAAGAGCCTTATATGCCTGCATTGCTGCATCTGCTCTTGCTTGATGATGCCCTGGCCAGGCGTATAGCCCCCTGATCTCTTGCAGAGCTGGGTTCAAATTGCTCGGTAATATCACCGTTGCTGTAACTTGACCCCCAGCACTTCTATCATGCAGGAAAAACGGCCTATTGTTGGCAAATTGCGAGGCTGGAAGCTGCGAACAGAAGTTGTAGAGATGACTGATCGCATCGTTCATTGTCAATCGAGCCCTAGAAGGTCAGCTGGAATTGACAAATCTTAGGGCTGCAGCTTACCCAGTGCGCTCCACCGTAATTTCTAGTTCTGGTAGTTCTCTCCTGAGCTCGGGTTCCGGCGCTCGCCTTCCTTCCTCTCGATATTTCTTAATTAGAAGGTCCTCCTCCATCAGCATCTTTTCCAATTTGATCCTATCCTCGTGCTTATCAACCAAGCTGATACATTTCGCATTCCCTTTTCGAGCACGCCCTCGACGTTGAATCAGAGACTTCAGAGTTGAAGGGCTGTTAAAGCTGATTATGATGTTGCACGCGCGCACATCAATTCCCTCCTCCAAGGCATCCGTGGTCACTATCAAGTTCAATTCCTTGGCCTTCAGCTTCCTCAGGGTATCACGCTGGCTGCGGATGTCAGACAATTCCCCAATTTTAGAATGTTGGTAGAACTTGGACATTCCAACAAATGTCCCGCAACGGAACAGATGTCTCGTCAGTGGGTGATTCTCAATGACTGCTGTCAGGGCAACGACGGTGGGCCTCTGGGTGACGAAAACCAAACCGCAAAAATCCTTCTCGAAGGACTTGGCCAGAATATTCAGCAGGACAAGGCATTTTGGAGAAACATCCTTATCGAATTGTATTGGAGAAGGGTTTTCCGCCACTGGGCCGAGCTGACAAATGCTTTCCATAGTAAGATCTTTCCCTTCATTTATGCTCCAGTCGCCCTCTGCAGTCTCTCGCACTTGCTGCTTCCAGTCCTCTATGCTCCTGCGCATGTATTCGCCGGCAGCCCAGCATCCAAGCGTAGAGGATAGGGTTTCTGATCTAGCAATGAACTGGCGGAGATCCTTTGGCTTGCGCCGGATATCGGGAGCCGTTTCACCTTCCAACCCTGATAGAGACATAGTAGCTCGTAAATTCACAAGTAGCTCAGGCTTCTTTCCCTCGCCCCCGTTGACAGGACCGACATTGTGGATCAGAAATTCGGGCCGGTTTGTGAAATCTACCAATTCGGAGTAGTGGTCCTTGGGAGTCATGCAGATACAATTCAAGTTCCGCTCCAGCTGTCTGCCGATACCGCGGTGTTAGTGAAACACACCCCTCATCCACAAGAAGAGAAAGGTGGCATTTCTGTAAGTCCTGGAAGTACGTGGGCTCACTTACTCAATGGATGATGCATCGGAATAGACAGGCGACGCGGTAAGCCCTAAAATTCTGGGGAGAGAGTCGGGCGTGGTTTCTGCCTCACGAGAGTAGACTTCGCTCATTATTTTTCTCGCTGCGCTTTTTCCTGTGCAGTGATGGGCTATATGAAGTAAGTAGTCTGACCATTCTTTCTGACCAGCAATAACCCTAGGTGTCCATCTCGGTTATTCGCTTGGATCGACCATACCTTCATCGAATACCAACAAGGCTATTTCTCTCAAACGCACAAACCCATGGGATAGAGCATCATACATAATTTGGTATGTGGCCACTGCAACTTGGATGTCCTTCAGAGCAATATCCCACATCTCCTTTACCCAGTGGTCGATTTGGTCGTTGCCGGTAAAAGTCCGTAGCCTCGCGAACGGAATACTACACTGGATAGCTTCCGCCTGCTGTTCACAGAGCGCGATAGTTGGACACAGAAACCAGATCATCTAAAAAAGAGTTCCATGAGTTCCTTCAATTCACCCCGAAAACTAAGAAGTCCAGCCGAACCTTAGGTTCTTTTCCCATTGTGAGTTCATGTTGAATTCGAAGGATGGCACTAATGGACATATACATTAGCCTCTTCAGCTAGCATACTAATGCAACGGTGGGAGATTTCACATTCGAGTCTTGCCGGTACCTGTTGGCATCTATCCCGAGTCAGCATCAGTCCACCAGCTAACTACCATCCGTGGGGCTCTTCCACTCACAGTCGCGATTATATTCTCCCGCAGACTTGAACGATACAGTTCCAATTGATACGCCCTTGCTTGCGGTTGCTCCTGGGCTCTTTGCTCGGTAGCGGCTGCCATGGCTCTTGTCGGTGGAACCGTTTCTGGCTGATTATCCTCTCTTGAACCAGCAATATTGCGACAATATTCGTCTGCTCTCACTTCGCACTGTATGTCAACACTACAGGGTGGCGACCTGGTGGACCTGGGGCGCAGGGTCTAGTTATGTGCACTCCAAGGTAGTTCTTCACTTGGTATTTCTTACCGTCAATAAACAGCTACATGTACGTATGCCGCGTTAACATTGATTTACGGCGATGACAAGCCCATCACAGCCCCATCCTGTTTCCATCGAAGGGAGACTTCGATTGCCTCGCACATCAGGCTCCAGAATCAAATACCCAATCCCTGTATAGCACGTCGAAATTCAGTCCTCCCTAAGCGCACGGGCTACGGCTGCCTTTGGCTACCCAGTATAGGGATATGTGATGATGCCTGATCGCCTTATGTAGCAACAGGATCTAATTACACAATTTTGGCTAGTGCCCAGGCCTGCCTATACCAGACTGTTGGTCTCGCTGGACGGTTGCGTCAGGCTCGAGACGCAGGAAGCAAGTGCCAACATATATGGACTAATGATCAAGTTGCACGTCTCAGCCTTTCTCTCGGATATCCCGCATACCACTAGCACCTGCAGTTATCTCTCTGCCTTCCGGTCCTTGTCATGCAGAAGTAGCCTCTATGCATGTCAGGATCAACATTCTTGCTACGGTCATCCTTCTGTGTGTTTGCGCAAGAGGAATAACGTGTCAGCGCATCTCTCGTCTGCAACCACAACCGCTTCCAGCAAGGAATGGAGGAGGGTATCAGGGTGATCTGCTTCCGCACTGTCCCTATTTTGGTGATATAAAATTATTCCTAGGTCAATGCAACGAATAACCTCGCTTAAATTCGTCGAATCCGGATTTTTCAAATCCACGACCCTTATCAGTATGCATAACGGAAGTGGCCCCCGGCTGGTTTGAGCAGGATGCTGGAACACTCCAGACTAATGTAGGAGCACGGACGGCTTACCACAGTAGATACTACGCCGGCTACGGCGCATTTCTCAGATCGAAGGTCCCCACCATAATCTCGCCATATGATTGCTGCATGAGTTGATGTTGGGCAGTACTAACAGTAAGACCTGACGACGATGAGTCTACGGTTCATGGTATCAAACCCCTAATGTCATGGCGGGCGGCTGAACTCAGAATCGCTAGCTAGTCACGGCCGATCAGGTCCAGCCTGATAGCCTTGCGAACTGAACCCGGCCAATCGCTCGTGAACACGCTACACGCCGAGGGTGAGATGCAGAAAGCTGCAGCGGAATCCAACCCTCAAGACCTTCTACTCCAAGGCCCTCTCTGAAATCCGATATAACTGAGCTCGAAGATGTCGCAAGTAGACTCACATCGCAGGACTCACAACGAACCGAAGCTTCTGATATTTCTCTACCTTGGTTACATAGTGGACATAATCTTTTATTTGTCTTAGCCCTCGAAAACCAGCCGATCGAGATGGAGGAAAGCACCCCAGACCAGCCATTATGCCATCCGCTCTCCAAGTTGAAGCTGCTATATGAGCCCATGACCCTCCTCCAAACCCTGGGTGAAGCAAGAGGCGATCGCATCAAACTTGATATGCACCCTAGAGAGGCTCTCAGCTTTGATGCTGCGGTCAGTCGAAGGGTGTTTGCGGATGCGATTGCGTACATATGCGCCTACAAAAAGGATCCAGCGCACGTCACGGCCGCTGCTTTGGAGAGAAAGCCGGACGAAATCATCATCTGGCTGGCGGCAAACGGTGGCATCGAAGAGGCCGTGATGAGCTTTCTTGAAAATGTGCTGCTGGTGATCAACTGGTTGATACAACAACCCCCCGATCAACTCGATGAGGAGACTCGCGGCAAAGTACTCATATTCTTAACTTCTCGGGTACTTCAATTCAATAGTCCGAAAATCTTCAGCTATTATGAAACCATCATGCGGAAAGCTGCCCCCGGTGTTTTCGGACGCTTAGCCCCAGACCAAGCAGGTAAGCGGTCCCCATTCAACATCTGATGCCCAGCTAAGGCTTGAATCTCTAGGAATAAAAGAGGTCTGCGAATTGAGGGACTGGATAAGCACAAACCTATTGAATTCGGGCGTCCAGCTACGTGAGTCAGATATGGAGGCCTTGGCCATCCGGTCTTACAACGACCGAAGTATATTCCAAGTGCTCCAAAGTTTGGCTGAGGTGCCACGCTTGGCCAGTGAGGCCGGGAACTTGTACAAGTTGCTTGGCAAGCTCGGCAAGCATGTCGTGATCTGTCGACGATTGGTAAATGCCACGATAGTTTTGCGTCAGGAGCTAACATCCGTCACAACACCCCTACGTGCTGATGCAATTGCCCCATCGCCAGAATGTCCAATACCGTTGCAGGAACGCAAATATAATGTTGACGGAATCAGCAATCGAATGTTCTCGGACACATCACGAAGGGATCTGTTCCGTCATCGCCTGAGTATGATATACAGTAAAGAGGAACTAGAACGGACGCTTGCCCGGAAACACCTCCAGAAGAAAACAAGGGTGCATGCGGAGTTGTTGATCCTTGATTATTTCGAGAAGACGCGCAGCACCTTTCTTGACAATGACGATAAATACATTGGATGTAGCAAGCCTGCCTGTTTCCTTTGTTACCTGTACATTTACCATCATCCAGGCATGTACACCCGTCCTGCTTCACATCAGAAGCTTTACATCAATTGGCGTTTCCCCGACATCTGCCAGGATGAACCCAACGCTGCAAAGCGCTTTGAGGATCAAAGGGGAATCCTGGAACGCATGATTGATGCTTTGCGACGGGATCTGGAGAACGACATTGCCAATCGCATCGGGAAGAGGCCGTCTCTGCCAGATTCAACTACCGGTGCGACTCCGACAATCAGAAATATTGATCCAGATCTCGCGGCGAGAATTGGGGCTTTATCTTTTAATGAGCTGCGGCAGCAGATTAACCGGAATTTCCCCGCAGCCGTTATACCCAACACTGCTGTTACACTCAACACCGCCCAGGCTGATCTCAATTCTGTGGCACCCAGCTCCGGCTCGTCTTCTAGCGACTATAGTGAGACGCCCCAAATTGAGACTCCCAGCAAAACCATCGCTGGTAATCGATCACGAGACACTCTCGACAGCTGGCTCCCGCAGCAACACCGTGCGATATTCCATTCATTAGATACTTTACGTCTCGGTCTCTTTTTTATTGTAGCATTTTACTTTTTTGTTTGAGAGGCATTTGGAACTTACAATTCAAATGTTCCGTTTGAAAGGGTCCTACTTTATCATAAGGCACGGGTCAAGCGGTTTCCGCAGATAGTCAAACGGAAAAAAGTATATGGACAATAGTACTTTTACAATGAAAATTTTGGCTCTACAAGAAAGTCAGGTGATAGCAATTAGCGTACCTCTACCCTAGAGTGGAAGGGTATGGGAGGTCTATTGACTTATATGTCTTATGAAGATAACCCACATTATATCCAGACTACATAGTAAGGCTAGATGCCACAGCTTCACTCATCTTACTTTCGGGAGCTGGCCTCCAGCCCACAATGCGGCACTAATCTCTTTCTATCCTGCTCTGATTTAATCATGGAAGACTAGCGGTAGACTTCCCCCAGGTTAAGTTTGTCCTCCAGGTGGAGTGTCTTGGCTTATTGTTGCATAAGCATAAAATAAAGCTCAACCAACCGTAGAGTACATAGTGGCTGTCTCTGACTGCACCTCCTTACGTTACAGCCAGCGTCTTCTAATGCTATACCCAAAGCGGTACTAAGAACCTGGGTCTGTGTAAACCTCCCAACTGGGGAGGTAACGTGACTGGGAGAATTTTCACCAGAAAAAGCCCAGCCATAGCACTGCATGGAGGGGGTTGCCATAATACCAGCTGGGTTGCATCCGGAGCAGCATGTTAGTCTGCAATTCCTTCTTGGCCGCTCCACAGCTAATAACATCGCGTATGTTCTGCCGGGAACGCATTTTAAGCTTCCTGACCTACTAGGATGTATCCGGACAGGGACAGGCAGCCCAGTGGGAATCTTCTCTACTAGAGGTCTGAAGGGTATGGCATACCTGGCTGGCAGGTTTAAAACAGTAAGATACTTTAACTCATTGCGCAGGCTCAAATAAAACTAAAAGCAGAACAGAAAAAGGCAATTTAACAGGCTTGGAAAGAATCGTTGTCGAACTTCAGTCAACACAGATGAAGACTTAGCGGAGGGTCTCAAAAAGCTGCGGCGAGCCCCTGGGATACCGACGAACGTTGGCCGGCTGCAATTCCTCAACCCGGGATCGGTCAGTGCGGGGAGATTCGCCGGTAAGCAGGGGTTTGATTAAGTTAAATGCAGCGGTGCTGAACCGCCTTAATGATTCTCCGTCGGCGTCTTCAATAATGCGGATAAATTTTGAAAAGGGTTTTTCATACAGGGAGGAAATCCTTCATCTCATTAGCCCGGAGCCACAGGAGTCAAACACAACCCCAACAACCACTTACATGTGATCTGAAATCCCCATATCTGGTACTGTCCAGGCGCCACTGGAAGGAAAAAGGGCCAAGATCCCGTCATGGAAATGCTGAGTCATAAGGTGGTACCGCTGGCCGAGCTTCTGCAGGCCCGAGACCTTCCTGCGTTTTGCTCTATAAACTTGTTCGTCAAACTCAAGGCTATTCGGAAATATCTCATCCATCATCATTTCAGTGACTTTCGCCTTGTCGTTGTTTCCAGGATTCCCGCGCCCTTTTGAGGATGTAGTATCGCCCGGATTCTCCATAATGAAATCTTGCATTGCCCTGCTCCTTTCGGGGACACACTTCCTGTATAGATCTAAAATATAATATCTGCGAAAGATTATTGACAACGAAATGTTGTGGTCTAATGCTTCCATCTGCTTAAAAACCGCCGCCGCCGAGGTTCTTGGCGTCAACCGAAAATGTTGGACGGTCTCTTGCTGTTGATAGGTGCGGATCATGTCGTGCAGGGTAGCAACGACATCGCAGCTAGCCAACCTCAGGTGGAATAACACCATCGTATTGGTGTTTTTCTCATCTAGACTCTTTAGAAGCCTCTGCGTGTCAAGATTGAAAAATGTGGCCTCTGGAGGAGGATGGTTGAAGGCCTTACACCTGTCCGTCTCTTCCCGTAAAAATTCCGAGTAGGGAATCAGGCAGCCGGCGGTTACCTTTTTTGTAACTTGTTTTGGCTTGTTTTTAGTCTCTCTTTTTCTCTTTTCGGGCTGAGCTTGGAGCACGTCTGGTTGATTGACTGACTTCTGAGCATGAGGCTCTGTTGGATGCATGTTGGTGGCCGCTGGGGTAGACATTCCTCTCTGAAATTCCCGGGTACCTTCTTGAACCCAGGCATTGAAGTTTTGAGTAAAATTGTCGTTCTGGGGCCACGTATCTGGGTGATACGAGTCCTTGAGATATTCACCGCACGCATCCATGATCCGCTCTCTCAGGGACTCGTCAGGATATGTGCATAGCAAGTTCGTCTCTATGTCCATGTTTTCAGGCGTCATCGGGCTTTTTTCCATTGAGTCACTCGGGCCTGGCTGACCCCTTTCGGAGATAACAATGCACCGAACTGAATTTTCAGGGACAACATCCCCGGTTGAAAAGAATCTCGGGGTAATGCCGTACTCCTCGTGGGCAAATAATCTTAGCCATGGATTAGTAGCCTGTCCCATGATCTTAGCAAATTTAGCATTGATACTAACCCGAGTGCCATCATTGCCTTGACTACTAGATTCAAATCCTTCGAGTCAAGATATACGGCAGCCAAGATTGCATTTATAACCCTTTGTAGCGTGATGACATCTCCTAAACATTGAAATTGTAACCAACTAGCCAGATGGGTGCTTTGGGCAATTTTAGAACAGTGTTCAATACCCCCAAATTCAGTCCTCCGACCTGTTGGGGCACCTTTTGATGAATCGGTTAGGTTTCACATCAAAATTTTCCCTTGGCTCTTCACGCACCTTGTTTTGGCTGGTCGTGGTACCCGATAAACGCCAGAACCCATTGGATGAGAACTGTTCCCATATAAGCCAATCCACTGCCGTCTTGATTTTCGGTCTCCATAAGGGCTAAATGAGGTAACGATTGGTTCTCGAATTCGTAACTTAAACATTCTTGGACGATTTCGGTCCCTCTGGGGGGTGCCATCCCACCAGTGATAGTATCCGATTCCGGTCTGATGGTGATGCTGTATTGTGGTGAGGGTGTAACAAGGTGATCCCAGAATTCCGATGGAGAGAGTATGCAGAAAACTGTATCACCTCGTAGTATGCAAAGGTGGGCATGTTTCCTAAATACCTAGACGTTCAACCCGGGCTCGCTATCATTCCCGCTCATTTTACTAGTATTTGGGCAACACGATATCCAATGTCGTATTGGGCTCAGCTTTCGCTTTTGCTGGTTTGGGCAGCGATCCCATTTCCTCTAGTCCTTTCTTTTCTTTCCTTTTCTTTTTTGAGTAGCCGCATGCCATGAGTATCGGAATACGACAGACCTTCTTTTTCCTCTCCTTTCTCAATGCTTACTGTTTTGGAGGGCTGGGTGTGAAGGCAGTGACTCAGTATGCAACCGCTCGACGATGTGTGCTGCTGTTGATTGGAATATGTTTTCACAACTTGTCTGGGCAGCTCAATTGTGAGATCTGTTTTGTAGCCACCTCGCAGCTACCCCAAATTTTTTTAGACGAATTCCGAAGGGGTATTTTTTTCATTCCTGATTGATAGTAGCCTTTACCAGGGTTACAGCTATTTAGGAAGGCAGAACCGTGCCCAAACCCCAAGGGAGCTGATGCTGGCTGGGGGCGGGTCGGTCGTCTGTCAGCCCGACGCAATGGCGATCGAGGGGCACTGATCCCTTCCTCTGTATATGAAGAGCCTATTAAATAATGGTAAGAGGTGTGCCGTGGCATACCTTAGAATGATCCGGAGCAAATGCAGCTGATCCTTGCGCTGGGTCCGTGTTTGTTGTTTGGCGTGGTTCGATATTCGTGCTATTCCCAATGTGGCCATTAAAACATCTCATAGTGGATATTGCCCTTTTGGGTGGTGCCAAGCTCTCATGGATGAGAAATCACAGCCTGGTCATTTCCTCGCCTCAGCTCTGTGGCCATTGAGCATTTCAAAGAGCACCTAGTAAATTCAGTAATTATGACTTACAATCCTGGCTATACTGCCACATCACGACATAATCTTGTAATCACGGGATGGATAGCTACATGAAGAATGTAAGGACACTCACCCTCGCACATGCATCTTGTTTACCTTTAGTTCTTCGCGCTTAATCTAAGTTATTTACATCCACACTTAACTAACAGCTTCACCATACGTGGTAAAGGTGGCTCTTGATCTGACTATAAGCTGTAATATGTTTATCGTTAATCGCGAGATACTAGGTCAGTATTGCTTAGGACAAGTAAGTAGGGCTCTACAAAGCCCAGCTTATAGAAGGGTTACAGAGTTGGATCCTTCAGGCCGACGTAGTGTCGTTACAAAGTGAGGGTAGGATAGGTGATGATTTCCATCACTGCTTTCCATCATTGCTGGTCCTAGTGCTGGCAGTCCAATGTAACCTAGCATAATTCTCTGTGTTTTCAATAAAAAATTGCCATGGAATGCCTCTTAGCTATCCTGACTAATATTTAAGTATATATCGTACTTATTTAGACACAGATTCCTGATTTCGCTATAATATCCTATCAAGTAAAGGGTACTGTTTCTCTGCTACAGGCAAGGAATGCTAAGGATATTGTACCTTGGGTGTACTCGGCATACCGCCTAACGCCATTTGCCATTATGATGCATAAATCATGTAAGCATAGCGTACATACGTCGACATCCCACATGGCCATAATAGTGTAAGCAAAAATTACAAGAGATCATTATAAGTTTAGAAATATAGTATAGAAGATGTCGAGTAAAACAATGATTAGATTGTTGAGACATACAGTGGGGTGACATAAGTTTCTTAACCCCCCTTTACCATGCCAAGACACTAAATTCCACTAAACCGTTTAAGGGAATATTCTGCCGATTGAATTCGACGCGTTGCGCGCGTCGAACTCATTGAAT
>JAPDEL010000198.1:0-14435 GCA_027569095.1 Aspergillus conjunctus
CCTGAGCGCAGAGTTGCGGTATTCCGCAACTCAGCGTTCAGTTCTATTACCAATAAGGACGCACCTTACCTGTCATATCACACTTCTATTCCCTCCGAGCGCTGTACTGTATACAGGCTCTAACACATATACCCTGTACAAAACGCAATCAGCAGTTTTATTCAGATAGATGCTATGACATGCCCTAAGCAAAACTGGGATAATTTGGACAGCGTGTCAGTGATAAATTAAAATAAATGAAAAGAAGGCATCAGAAATCGTTGAGTTCACCAAGGAACTCCTCGGAAACTGTTCTGGTTATGGAAACGATGATCAGTTGCTGGCTATACGCTCTTTACTGAAACTGCTCTCTGAATGGGTATCTCTTGACGTGTGTGCCTTCAGAATCGTTTGCGCGATGGCCTCCAAGGCGCGATCAGACAATATACAAGCAGCCAGTGAGGAAACCAAGCCCTCCTATGGAGATATCGCCAAAACTGGTTCTCGAGTCATTGAGAGCCTGAAAATCAAAAACTCACAAAATAAACATTCTAACCGCTTTTCGGTGTTTGTTAGTCACTTTGGTAAGTCATATAGAAAGCGACTCTACTTGATATTAGAGAAGTTGGTTTCATGTGTGGAGAACCTGAGACTGGACGGTGTCAAGCTGCAACCGCCCCGATCTCTTGTTTTCAAGGCTGTGATGCTTTGCAAAAACATCACTGAGAACTGTTTAGTTCACCTGCACGTGCATCACCATTTGAACGAAGACTTTGACGAAAGACTCAAATGATTTTCAAGATTGGTGGAGGGAATGGAAGGAATGGTAGCATCATCATCCTGGCAATTGATTAACAAAGCGTTTGCAGGAGGCTATGTTTACGCTGCAAGTAACAAAGTGGCCCACAGTTTCTACGAAGTTATGGAGAGTTTGAGGGACAGAGCAGATCGAATAATGAGAACAAAAGGGGTGGCAGAGAGGCACTCAGGCGGCGAAGTGTCAATGGAGGCGCTCACGGGTCTCGATTCTATCGCCCTTGATGACTGTGATCCATCAATTTATCTTGAGGGGTGGGGTGCCTGGTCCCAATTTTCTGGTTTTGATAGTTTGCTGCAAGAGACCTTTGACTGGTCCTCTGTATGCACTCTATTCGCAGAGGTTGAGTGACCCAATACAATATCGGAAAGCCATGATTCTAGACAACGATAAATATATATGGTAGTTTTGAGTATTTCATATATATGTCTATTATGTGCAAATGACATTTGCTGCTCTCTTTTTTTTTGGACCAATCTTCGGATTAAGATTAAGAATGTCTTATACCTATGGCCAGTTCCGCGCTATGTGTCATTCTCACCCCCTTCTAACAATCAAATATGGACAATGCGGAGGACAAATTTTAGATCCAAGAGCAAAGCGAAAGAAAAGACGCAGCCACTGGCGGTGAGGCTGGTAAAGGCCAGCGGAAGAGTGTCTCCAACTCCTTAGACCTAAGCTAATTTACACTAATTGCTTCAGCCTCGCGCTCGAGCCACAGAGCTTGCGGCCGCACTTGCGGACTTGCGGTGGACACAAGATTACAGACAGCACTCACTTGCCGAAGTGGTTAATTATAGAAACGAAAGACCTCAGGATTAGCAAATGGCCATCACTGCACAGAGATACATCAACAGATAAAATGCTGTCTTTGCTCCGCAGTTATGAAGCCCTTTTTGTTTTCTTTCCCTACCATCCATACCTTGACTCAACACACGACAATAACAGCACCACCGTCGAGGGCTTTTTTCATATCTTAATTACCCACGAGTACTACCATATTTGCTAAACCTCCTCATCAATACTCCGACCATGGGAAAAGGTGGCCGCATTTTTTGTATCTTCACCCCCTATCTACTCACGATCGCATCTTTAATATGCCTGATCATTGTTGGTTTGGGCTCCACAAATAATGGCACATCCTCGCTGCGAGACCTGTATTTCTTCAGGGTACGTCCCAGAACTCCGAGCGCAGTCAACCAACACTAACCGTCAAGCAGATTGACATACACAACCTCACCTCACCCACGATCATTCAAGCCAGCCTGGACGACGCCTTGGGTGGTGACTTGAGTCTTGTTGTTGACGATGGTGACATCCGGGCTGCAATTGAGGATGTAGAGAAATACTTCAATATCCAGGACTTTTACAACATCGGTCTCTGGGGATACTGTGGAGGAAATGTCACCGCCGGTGATAACCAATACCGCGTTGTCAGCTGTTCGTCGCCCAAGAGCTCGTTCTGGTTTGACCCTACGAAGGTCTGGAACCTGGACCAGCTGGGTCTGGACAACGCCATCCCTGATGACATTCAGAGTGGGCTGAATATCTATAAGAAAGTCTCCAAGTGGATGTTCGCTGCGTACATTGTTGCCTTTTCTGTGACGGGCCTTGAGCTTCTGCTTGGTATCACCGCCATTTTCAGTCGCTGGGGCAGCTGCGTCACCACACTTGTCTCTATGACTGCTTTCTTCTTTACCGCGGCCGCCTCTGCTACCTCGACTGCCCTGTCCATAGTCTTGCCTCGCATCCTGAATGACAAGCTAAACGACTCGGACATCTCTGCCAACATGGGCAAAAACATCTTCGCCGCAACTTGGATTGCCACTGCCTTCTCTCTCGGCGCCTGCCTCTTCTGGGCCTTCAGTTCCTGCTGCTGCTCCGGTCGTTCTCCATACCATCACTCTGATTCCAAGACCGTCGCCACCGAGAAGGTCTACGAGCACCCTTATCACCAAAGAGGGCAGGCTTGACCCCCACCACCAACGATCAACTGCCTCAGAAGCTCCAACTTGGGCCCCTAAAAAAAACCCCCCAAATAAACGATAACGCTGCCGAGATACTAGCAATTGTACACTGCATGTCATTGTTTTTTTTTATGCTTTTATTTGATTGCAATAGATAGAGATAGATATCCATGACATATATACCCTTCGTGTTTAATGGATATATTTTGCTAGGTGATACTCTTGGTTGTAGATACTTCGGGGGTTGAAGAGTATAGCTTAAGGACCCCTTCACACCTCACGACGGCACCCGCCTGGTACGTGTTTGACGAGCGACTATCACCAGGTTGCCCAAGGTTGGGAGCCGCGTCGCCGGGAATGCTCAGCTCAAGGCACGCAGTTTTCGCTTGAACCTTGGCAAGATTGACATGATCCGCGCCCTTATTATTGCCATCATAGCACCGCTCAGCCCATGGCAGGATCAATCGCAAGGGAGTGTAAGCCTTGCCACTCCGCGTAATATCAGTGTTCACACCCGAGGCCACTGGGCCTGGGAAGAGCCTCATGGTGACGGAGTGCCGCCTTGTCAGTTTTTGGATGACCATCCTCCTGCTATACGTGTTTGCGTCACAACGGGACCTGGTTGAAGAAATCCCCGCCCCATTGGGGAAGACCGTCGAGTCGAAGCAGCGCACCACTGGATTCCTGGGCCAAATTATCATACCCCGTCTTGCGGCTGATGACGACGTTGTGGCTCATGGTCGGGACCCGAACCACCTGTTCCCTGGGTTCGAGGGCAAGCTCGCTCCCTGCTGAGAACAGCGTTGATCTGGTAGTAATCAATGTCATTCTACACCTAGCGGCAGACTGGATCTTCTCGGATGGCTTCAGTGTCCTCAAGCCTGTTTACGTCAACACGGTCAAGGCGGCGCTCGACCGTCCGGGAGAAATTTCCCTCCGATAGCCTTCTCACTAATTCATCCTGATTTACCTTGTTTTTCTGCTCCACAACCCTTCCGTGCACTAGTATAGAGGTACTCAGGACTACTCTCAGCTCTAGTGTGTTTCTATGGTTATGATTGTTGTCATTCCCATTTGGCAGAGCGCACGTGAAAACATGTAGAGGTACCCACAGAACAATTCAAGGGCTCAACAGAAAATTATGGCCAGTAACCAGGTTGGCCAAATATCAGGTGAGCTTTGTTTTCAATGTATGGAACATTAATTTCAGTTTTAAAAGCTGGTTGAAAATCGGAAAGGGACACCCGTAGGATGTCTGCTCTGTACTCGAAAGGTGCCCCACGGATGGAATCTCTTAGCTGCCGACAGATATCGAAGCTCCGACGTGATTATTTGCTCCTGCCAACCCTATTCTCTCCCAAGATAGTGTGCGTTTGAGGTTGGAATGCCGAGCGAAACACTCTGATGCCCAACGAGTAGATGACTCTGCATGCCAAGGCCGGGTTTCCGGTAGGTGGACTCCCTGTCAGGATGCTCGATATACCAAGACTGGCCGGGGAAGGCTATGCCAGGTACACGTTTAACTATATCCCCTGGAGCGATGGAGGCAGAAATGGGTTCATGGGAAGGCATGGCTAACGGTGGACGCAGGCCTTGGTCCGCAGGTTGGTGACGAATTCCCTTGTCGTCGATCTGGCTAAACATGTTAGCTTTGACGTGCTGTGGGTAGTCAACTAGGCTATCAGGAATCGCGACTCATAAGCGTTATTTAATAGTGACATTTTCAATTCAGAGACTAGATAGCAAATACCTCGGTGATTCCACAATCTATAGTATATCTATTAATGAAACAGTGGGGTTTGCAGCTACACTAATAAACCAGCTTCTCATAACATATTCTGTGATAGAATAAATCCCAAAGAGGAGGATTTCCTCTGGGTCTGAATCTGGGGCAACTGTCAAAAAAAACTTTCCAGATAGCTCTATGTCACCGTCGTGAAGTGATGGTAAAAGCAGCCGTGGAAATATAGCACCCCACATTGACAAGTATGCCCTCAAGCAGTGATGTCCTCACTTTTGGCGAAACATGAATTGTTATCCAGGTGTAGCTTGGACGTGTCAATGGCGACGACCTTGGCACTCTCAGTTTTATTTCCCCCAACCGGAGCGCCCTGCGCGCCTGATGTCACCACATACAATGTGGCCACATCGCTATGCCCACGACCAAACGCAACCGCCGTGTCGCCCGCCACCGTCATATCCAGGTCGCCGCCTACGGCAACAGTGCTCCTGCCAGACGGTACCTCGATATGAACAAGCTTATTGTCAAGGTTGCTAGTCACATAGAGGTCGCCATTCTTGTCAAATGCAAAATCATCGACTGCAGCGACACCGATCGTCGCCAGGTTGGCGACCAGTTCAGGAGAAGCGCCGGGAGAGGGGTGACCCTGCGCGGTGATGGCGATGCGCGAGAGACTTGCAAAGTTGGTATTGGAGAAATACAGATATCCATCGTGGATCTTGACGCCGTTGACGCCGATTGTCAGCGCCGCGGTGTCATCAGGCTTCAGTGCCGGGTAGTCGAAAGCCGTGCTGTTGAAGGCGCCGGTCGAAAGATCAAGGTAGCCGACATACCCGGCCGAGTCAGCGACGAGGACAGCGTTGTCAACGCCGGGGATGCTGGTCACACCGTTAACAAACGTGGTATCCGAGTCAAAATCGATGACTTTGGAGACGGTGGGTTGGCCGAGGCTGAAGGCAATTGTGTACGCGCTGCACGACTTGTTCCCATCGTCACCGACAATGAAATACGTTTCGACACCCTGCCTGCCACTTGCGACCTCAGTGATACCGAGCAACCTGGATACCGTGGGGATGCTGGTGAGCAGCTCTGGCACGGGGTGGTGGGAGGCCGGGTGTCGGACGATTATGACATCGGGGCTAGGCTGGATTAGAGTGGTGAGAAGGTCGCCATTTGGCCGCACGGCAATATTCTCGATCCACGTGCCGAGCGCAAGCTGTGTGATAACGGTTGAGGGGAGGATATCGGCGGCCAGCGCGAGGCCTGAAAGGGCTAAGCAAAGGAGAATCATTCTCGACTCGATAGGATGGTGATAAGGTTGATGGCGCCTGTCAATCCCGTCTTAAAAGCTTCTGCGGCTTGGGGCTGGAGCTTTTCGTATGTTTGATGAGAATTGGGCGGTAGTCATAGTATTCTTTATACATTTTTAGTTTTTGCGGATGCGGTTCCCTCACGACGATCCTACATATGGCGTCATGTGTTATAACGCGCAAAGGCCGGTGTCTTGCCGCGTCAAACGAGTGCTCCATGAGCTGACAAATGTGGCCTGACCAATGTGAACTGACAAATACGGGAGTCAGGAGAGCGTCCTCCGGAAAAAGCTGGCGCAGAAAGCCTGCTAACTATGGATGAGAATTTTCCAGAATGTCCGTTGCCGAGGGCTAAGCAGGAATCCTTCACGCTGTAATGGGGTTACCTCACTTCGGGCACCATCTCCCATCAAATACCGCTGCCACTCGCTTGGCAAGCCGCTCCTCGACTGCGGAATGGAGGATCCACAAGGCGTAGCTTTTAGTGAGGAAACACAAGATTGAAGGATTTGAGGTAATCGTTCCAGGGCGTGTTGAGAAGCGGTGTATGTCCGGGGCGTATTTCCGGGGGGTACACTACCTCAGTGCCTCCTGGCCACAACATCGACACTTGTTCGGAATGAGTTATGGAGGAGCGTATTTGGATTTGGGAGGAGCGTATTCTGGTTCAGCGTATCCGGGAAGGAGCCAACGCGAGATGATTGGTTGAGCTTTTTCTTAGCCTCCTCCACGCCCCCCTTGGCGCTCACGGTTCTTTGGTTTAAGGCTTAATGCAAGTGCCCCCCCCCCTGTGAGGCTGAATACGCTCTATGTGTAGCCTGTCGTATCACACTGCCTTAATTCCCAATCATGTGCTAATATTTGTCCCTGGACGGAGCTTAAATACCTCTTCCGTATTCCAACTGTCCCTGTCGAAGGAGCTCCCCTTGTTTATATAGTTCACTGCACATCCTTATCATAATCAATCTGTACCCCAAAAAGACTAGACATCATGAAAGTTGGGGCGTTCACTCTATTCTCATTTGCAAACCCGGCGGTCGCATTTTTTGCGATTGGAGGCCATGAATTTCGTTCCCCTGGGCCTTTTGATAGTGACTATCCCACGCCAGCGCATCTAGAAAGGCCACACTGACAATCTATAACTTCCACAGGCCGTTCCCCGTGCCCGGGCCTAAATGCTCTAGCAAACCATGGCTATCTCCCGCACGATGGCAAGAACATTAATTATGAAATGATCAACAAAGCCGCCCAAGAGGCATATAACTTCGAGCCGGGCTTTTACATCGACGCTGTTAACATGGTTTTCCAATTTGGCATCTCCACTACCAATAGACCCAATGAGACTTTTCACCTTCGCGACCTCGCCAGGCACGACACTATTGAGGCGGACGGCTCGCTCACCCGCAATGATATCTACTTTGGAGACGACGTCCACTTCGATGCCACCGTGTGGGCTCCTGTAGCAAAGGATCTCGGGTTGGATCATTACCAGTTTTTTGACCGTTTCGTGACAGTAGAGACGGCAGCCAGGGCCACTAAAAACCGGTATGACCTTGCGAAACATACCAACCCTCAATTCAATGCTTCTGTGCTGCAGCAAAAGTTTGAATACGGGACCACCGCGCTCTATCTTCTGACGCTGTGGGATGATGATAAAAATGCTGTACCGAAGCCATGGATTACAGCCTTGATGGGTAACTACGCATCCCTTCCAGCGGAACTTGAAGGCTCTCACACTGAACTATATAATAGGGGAGGATCGGATTCCATACAGAGAAGGATATAAGAAAGCAAAAGTGGTGAAGACTGGCGAGCGGATCCAGGCCATGAACAAGGCAGTACGAGCAGCAGTTGGATTGAATTCCTGAGGAGGCTATATGAATGTCGCGGTCGCAGACCAGTTGAGGTTGCTATTCGGATTGCCCGTGTTAATTTCATTGCTTAATTATAGTAGTAGTGCCCGAAGGGTGTAGATGTAGCCAAAGTACCCGATGGGAATATTCTAGTCAAACACAATGGCGGCCTTGACCACCGACTTGTTCTTCATTGCATCTAGACACGTCTGCCACTCCTCCAGCCGAAACGTCTTGTTCACAATTCCATCCACCTTGACCCGCTTCCCGTCTGCTTGGTGTATTCATTCTCGATTAGTAAAGTTACTTCATCGCGGAAAAGGGGGTACTGACCAAGATAGTCGATAGCCGCTGGAAATTTATACGTCTGACTGAACGAGCCCAGGACAGTGATTTCCTCCTTGAAGATCATGTTGGGCGAGAGTGAAACACGGTCGTCATCCCCGTACACCCCATACACAACCAACTTGCCCCCCTTGGTCACAAAGTGAATGGCACGCTCCAGCATCGTCGCGCTGCCCGTCGCCTCCACCACCACGTCGAACCCATATGGATTCGCCGCTCGTAGCTCCTCCATCCTCTCCGCCGCAGCCGCCGCCTCCCGCGGGAGCTCGACATACTCATCCGCCGCATCCAGCGACCGCGCCAAGTCCATCTTCACCCCACCGGGCGCCGCAATAACCGTCTGGCAGCCCCCATTCTGCCTTAGCAGCTGTGCCAGGATGAGTCCCGTCGGCCCTGCCCCGAATAAAAGTATCCGGGAGCCCATCGCGGGTGTGATCCGGTCCAGCCCATGCGCGGCACAGGCCGCAGGTTCCAGCAGCGTCGCATCCACATCGGACAGATGCTGGAACCGAAAAACGCGGTGGGCCGGGTATGCGGCATATTCGGCGAAGCCTCCATCGACCATCACGCCGTGGGCGATGAAGTTATCGCAGAACAGCTCCTTGCCTCGACGGCAATAGTGACAGTGTCCGCACAGCTCGGAGTTGTCGGCCACCACGCGGTCTCCCACCGTGAATCCCTGAACTGCTCTGCCAAATGCGGCCACAACGCCTACCGTTTCATGGCCGGGTACAAGAGGGAACTACTTGCAATTGCGGCATCAGTCAAGTCCTGGTCGCTGTGGGAAGGGTGGCGTCTACCTGAGCTCCGAATTCACCGTCGTGGATGTGCAGGTCGGTGCCACACACCCCCGAGGCTGTGACTTTAATCTGTACCGATCATTAGAGATAAGTTCCAGGCGACGCCAGCCGTCATGTTCGCTCTCATGGCTTTACCAAGACATCATCCTCACGGATTTTTGGAAGGGCCTTCTCGACGATGCTGAATTTTCGAGCCTCGCTGTACTCTGTGTTCCGCATGACCTCTTGTTAGTCTGATCCTCTTTTTACTTTCAAGTGTCACTCACCCAGCGCTCGCATCGTAGAGGGAAGACAAAAGGGAGCCGTGCTAGACATCCTGGCCGGATCGGCAGAAGAAAGGTAAGAAACAAGGAGTCGCGCTTGGAAGCAAGTTGTAAGCGGTGGAACTGCGAACCATCCACTACTTAAAGGGACGAGGATGAGGGGCTGGTGGAAGAGACCCCGAGACGGGGGCTGGTGGAGGCGGCCTGCCCCTCACTACTCCGGATTGTCCCCGCGTATGAGATAATTCCTTCTCAACGCGGCGAGAATTACCTGTTCACACATGGAGTATGACATGGGGGAACGCGTTCAAATCCTAAACCGGATCCCGGAGACCCCGCCCACAAAGACAGACACGCTTGATGGCTTTTCTTTTTGGTGGAGATTTCTTTGGAAGATGCGACGAAAGCTAAAGATATTTCGGAGTAAAAGAACAGCCGTGAACGAAAAGGAATAAGACGAACAGAATTTGATCTACATCTATCACGAGGATACGGATGGAGGGATCTATGTATTGACACTTTGTACGTGCTCCAACTCACACCCCTCCCGTAGTTTCCAGATGCTCCGCCGCCCCGTCTCCTTCTTTAGCCCGGATGATATGTTCGTCGCGAGCTCGGTACTTCTCGGGACGCTTGCGCGAGATGGCCTCCTTGTCCAGGCATACCAGAAGCGGAGGGTTCCCACGATAGTAGTCATCCATGTCCTCCAATGTGCGGCCGGCGGTCTCGGGATAAAAGAGGTAAACGATGGGAACCATGGCCGCGTTCAGGGCGATCCAAATGATATAAAAGCGCCAGCCGAGCGTTTGGATCCCCGTGGGCGTGATTTCAACGACCATGAAATTGAAGATCCAGTTTGTTGCGGCCCCCAGCGCCGCGCCTTTGGTGCGCATGGTGAGCGAGTTGATTTCGGTGGGGTACACTATCCGGACCGTCGATTAGCATGAACTCCCTCAAGCCGAGATGCTGAACGAATGTTGAGGAATGGTGGAATGGTGGCATGGGCAGGAAGGAATCGAACATACACCACGGCACGCCCTGCATGCCAATTCCAAAAAACACATGATACAAGAAGAAAAACGCGACCGAGGCCGAAGCCACCTCCTCTCGATGCGCATAGCCCGGCATCTCATTGTACCGGATCAGAACGGTGATGAAGATATAACAGAAGCACATCCCCGCGGCACCGAACATCAGCAGCATTCGGCGACCCCACCGCTCGACATTCGGAATCCCAATCATGGAGAAGAGGAGGTACTGTACACTGTTACACGCGGCGAGCAGCCTGGCGAGAGACTCACTCAGCCCGACAGACTGGGTGAGGACCGTGGGCAGATAGTAGGACGTCACGTTGATGCCGGAGAACTGCTGCATGGCCTGGGCGCCCATGCCCAGCACGAGACGGCGGATGGTCTTGGTACCCAATTTCTCATGGGCCCGGCCGCGCAGGATATTGCCGAAGCTGACGTGGTTGGCTCGCTCGTACTCGACGCTGTATTGGATCTGGCTCAGTTGGAGCTGGACAAAGGCATCGGTGCAGTCCTTGTCTTCCAGGTCCGCGATAATCTGGACGGCTTCATCGGTCTGACCATGGGTAATCAACCATCTGACACAATTAGTATGCCAGTATCTCTCTAACGAGGGTTTGTTTTGTTTTTGTTTTTTTCTTCTCTTCATACCTTGGAGATTCGGGCAGCCAGGGCACGGTGCAAAATATAATGATGATAAAGACAAACTGGAAGGACAAGGGGAAGCGCCACGACACCGGCCCACTGGCGAATGAGAGGCCATAATTCAGCCAGTTGGCCAGAGAAAAGCCCACAAGCACGAGGACGTTTTCGAGAATGACTAGTTTCCCTCGCCACTCGACCTTGGAAGTTTCCACCTGCCAAATGGGTGCCGTGGACGTATTGAGCCCTAGTAATGGATATGAGTACCCCAAAGCTCTCTGTACAACTCAAGTATCATATCATTAAAGACCTACCATTCCCAATCCCCGCGATGATTCGGCCCGCCATCATATGGCCCAGGCTATAGGAAGAGGCCTGCAGAAGAGCCCCAATGGACATGACGGTGGTGCCCACCAAGACCGTGTTTCTGCGCCCCAGCCGCTCGCCCAGCCAGAACGCCAGCAGCGACCCGAGAAAGCAGCCGACATCATAGATGGCCGTGACGGTGCCGAGCAATGTTGTCTTCGATGGCCCTTCCAGATCGTGCAGCCGGAGAAAGTCTTGCGAGATCACGACTCCGCTGAAGACTCCCTAGGGGTCAAGTAAGCACTCTTCGCGCCCAAGGCTGTTCTCTGGAAACCGAGACGCCCTTTCGTTGGAATGTAACGCACCTGGTCATATCCGTAGAGGGTCATGTCAGCACCACAGGCCAGCGTGATCCAGAAGGTCAGCCATCCGCCTCGAAGCCCGAAATACGGCTTGCCAGCTTTCACCATCTTGGGCCACAATCAAAAAGGGGAAAAAGCAAAAAAGAAAATTGAGAATTTGATGCGAGTTAGTATAGTTGAGCCCGCGTCTCGGATGCCATCTGGCCCAGTATTTATTGATCCACCGATGCCAACTTCTGCGGAGATGAAGGGGGGAAAGTCCGGCAGTCCGACTCCCAGAGCCCACCCCGCTTTTCCCCAGGACATTTCACGAGCCTGAGCCGCGTGGTGGCTGCCGATCATACGAGAGTGCGCCGAAAAGGAACTGACTGACGAAATGGATTCCGAGGGCAGGCAAGGGCGGAGAGGTGGTGAGGTGGTGAGGTGTAGGGGAAGGAAGATTAACCAGGGGCTGGTCTATCCCCGAGACGGAGCCAAAAGAGCATGAATTTCATCATCGCCGAATCTGCCATACCCACTGGAGCGACCTGAACCCTCTCGCGGCCCCCATCAGTCCATTTTAGTGTCCAATGAGGAGTGTAACTCGGGTTGCCGATGTCGTATGTCGTGGATACCCGGCACGCAGGGCTCGTCTCGCGTCCATTCCATCATTCCCATTCGCCACGCGGCCAAGACCCGCTTGTAGGCATCTTGATGGACAGCTTGAGCTCCAGCGTGCTCAAATGCGGGACATTTAAGTTTTAATCCCCTTCGCAGAGCTCCGATCTGGGGTAAGTTTCCTCTCCTCTCCGCGCCCCCTTTGTCTCAGGCAATTTTTGGTTATCTACCATTCTTACCAAGACATCTCAGTGCAGCACCTTGGACCGTGCAGTGTTGCTTACAGGATGGCGTCCCTTGCAGCTCGAGCAACCCGGGCCACGGCCTTTGGGAAATCCATTCTTCCTCCCCTGCGACCGCAACAACAACAGCTCCGTTCTTGTTCTCGCACATTGACCACCCGCGCCACCTCGTACACCCTCAACACCGGGGCCAAAATCCCCGCGCTGGGCTTTGGCACCTTCCAAGACCCCGATTCCCAGGAAGAGACCGTCAGCCGGGCCCTCCAGAAGGGCATGCGCCTGGTCGATACGGCTCGGGTGTATGACGTTGAAGCGCAGGTGGGGCGCGGAATCCAGAAGAGCGGCGTGCCCTGGGAAGACATATTCCTGGGAACTAAGCTGTGGTGTAATGACTACCACCCAGATGATGTTGAGCGGGCGCTGGACGACTCACTGCGAGACCTGGACACGCTGTATGTGGATCTGTTGCTGATGCACTACCTGTGTACGTTTCAGCGGGGACCGGACCGGTTCCCTCGTGATGCGGAGGGGCGAATGATTGCGGGGGAGACGAGCTATGTGAACACGTGGAAGGCGATGGAGCAGTTGACGCTGACGGGCAAGGTGAAGGCTATTGGGGTGTCGAACTTCAGCCAGGGGGAGATTGAGACTTTGCTCCGGGAGACTGATACAGTGCGCGCCCTTTCATTTCCTTTCTGTCCCATGTTCCACCGTGTTATGGGTTTCTAATTAAAAAGTGGTGCAGGTCCCAGCCGTGCACCAAATGGAGGTGCACCCCTACCTCCAGCAGAAGGGTTTCAACGAGTGGCTGCGGGCCAAGGGCATCCACGTCGTCCAGTTCAGCCCGTTGGGCAACATGAACGACTTCTACCGGCAGACAGGATAGTCCAAGGAGGTGGCACACATGATGCGGGTGATCGACCAGCCGATCCTGAGGCAGATTGGCGAGAGGTATGGTAAGAGCCCCGTGCAGGTGGTCCTGGCGTGGGGGATTAATAGCGGCCGGTCAGTCATCCTGAAGAGTGTGGTCGACTGGCAGATTGAGGAGAACCTGGCTGCCGATTTTAAATTGGATGCGGCCGATATGGCGGAGATCGCGACGCTGGATGCGAAGGCGCGGTTTAATGATCCCAGCTTGGACTACGAGTGGCGGCTGTATAGCGACTTGGAGGGCATTGATGGCACGATACGAGGGCGGACACATTAAGAGTCTAGATCTCTACTTTATGGACGTATAGAATTCAAGAGAAGAGAGTAGAAGAGAGGGGTGTACAAGGCAATGTCGATGGTTTGGGCACTATTCTTCTCTCCCTGAACAGTAATTCCATCCAATAATTGCAGTATCTCGTCTGGCCTTGAATCCACATGACGAATCTATCGTACAATAAAAGGCGTATAAAATTTGCGCTGTCTGTAGGCTGCGCTCCTCTTACTCCGTAGTAACTCCACCTGATAAACCAACATACTGGGAAGGCTGGGTTTCTGTTTTTGATGCCAATGGAGAGCTGCATTTGATCTATATAAACTATTATACACTCTTATCCTTGATTTACGGCAGCGTGAATCCCCCATCCACCACTAGGTTCAAACTGGTTATCTAGCTTGAAGCATCCAATGCGCAGAAGAGATACACCTAGAGATTCCCATTAGCTAGCCCATCTCAAGAAATCTTTTAGATCGGCTACTCACCCCCTTTAGCTTGTATGGAGAGGCGAACTGACGGGCAGGTATCTGACCCAGTCACTGGTCCAACATCTCTGGTGACGCATACTCCATGATCTGTGTCTGGACGTATCCCGGTGATACGCAGTTGACGCGGCAGAAATCCACCCATTCCACGGCGAGGGACTTGGTAAGCTGCAGGACTGCGGCTTTCGACGCATTATACTACAGTCCAAATTAGTCCGTGATTATCCTTTTTTTTCCACCCTGATCCATAAAGAAGATAGAAGAAGGAAAAAAAAAAAGGGGGGGGGGGGGGGGGGGGGACGTACGGGCTGAGTTCCTTTGCGAGGGCCTGTCCACGTGGCGCCAACCGAGGGTTAAAAAAAAAAAAAACCCAAAACCAGTAAATAAAACACCCAAACTGCCACATTTGGTGTAAATATAAAATAAAAAAAACATAACCGACCCACGACGGACCCGGCGGTGGAGGGGAGGGGGGGGGCCGGTCAATGTGAGGG
>JAPDEL010000199.1:0-11782 GCA_027569095.1 Aspergillus conjunctus
ACACCCACCCCACCCCCCCCCACCCCCCACACCCACCCCCCCCCCCCCCCCCCCACCCAACCCCCCCCCCCCCCCACCCCCCCCCCCCCGCCCCCCCCACCCCCGCCCCCCCGCGCCCCCCCCCCCCCCCCCCCCCCCTGTTCGAGGACCACCATGTGACCACCTCTCTCTAAGCGAGCCTCTGCCACGTCTGTGTGAGACTCAGGCCAAAAGATATATTCCCTGTATCTTGCCTCTTTCGGGTGGAAAGCCCTTGTTCGCACCGGTTAGCACAGCCTATAGACACAAATTGCCTTATCCAGCTCTCTCCTTCCATGCACTTAGGTGCATGACCTGAAGGAAACCCTGCTCTTATTGGCTTACTAGCAAACACTGCCTTTCTAGGTTTCATTGAGGCAGTGCTGGCGTATCAGGTGTAGGCAGAGCACAGAGCCTATAAAGATACTGTTCCCTCTGTTCTCTTCCACACCTTCTGTCTTTCACAGCATTCATTTATTCTTGCTCCACCAACCCATCTTCTCTTGATCTATTCCACCATTTCGATATTGTATTTTGATTTGCTTTGCTTTTGTGTCTTTCCCTTTTTGATTCCTTCACAGGCACCACCGAGCAGGCTTATCTTGTTTAAAGACAAGATCTTTCCTTTCTCTCCCCACATCTTTGTTAACCGCCACGTCCTCCACCAGCAAAAAACCTCTCCATCCGTTATCATGGCCGGAATCGTGCTGGCAGTCCCGTCCGTAGTGAGAGAAGTAGCAAGCATTGCAAAGAGGGGCCTCAAGTTTTTCAAGGAGACAAAGAAGCTTGCGAGCGGCGAAAGCGACTTGGAAATCCTGATAAAAGCCCTGAGGCCCGTGTTAGAAAAGTTCAAGGGAGCTGTTATTCCGGACCATGTTTCCGAAGGCCAAGCGGCTCTGTACAAGCAGTTGGAAAAGAAAATTGAGGAAGTGTACAACAAGATGACACAAATAAAAAACGATTATCAAAATAAGCCTCGTTATACTGGGTTTCCGCGTGCCCTGTTCAGTATGCTCACCTTCAAGAGCTTAGAGAAGGACTTTCGCTCGATTCTCCTCACGATTCGCGATTTTCAGGGCCCTTTAGGGTTCATGTGGGTTTGAATTATTTCTTTTATATCCCCCTTCCCCGCTCCTCCCCCTTTTACTCCACTCTTTCTTCTGTCTTCCTGATGAGAGGGAGAGAGTTTGCTAAGTGGTGATCGGACCGAGTAGGCGTGACTGCCATGGGGAAGAACCCAAACAACAAACCCCGTATTAACGAAAAACGGCTGCTGAAGGGTATACGCGATATTTTTAAAGAAAACTCTCATGTTTTTGGGCCCAGCTCGACATGCAAAGACTGATCGCGTCAGGAAGAGGTCGGATCATGCTCAGAGAGCATATACTACTAGGACTACTACTCATGGAACAGGATCATCCCGGGCAGACCTCCGTCGCACTCGCCGAAACATGGAGACGTGTATCGATCGTCGGGAAGAGGACGGCAGATGCCGCAACTGCGGGGATTATACACACTTTGAAAGCCGTGGTTACTTGCCTTGCGGAAACTGTAAGTGTCGCCTCGCCCATGTTGATGCACATTGCATGATTATTGACCCCCTTGTTTGCAGGCACGAAAGGTGGCCATACCGTAACATACTGTCGGCGCAAAACTGTCTGCTATCTTTGTAAGTTTGCAGGTCAAGAGAACCGATGTAGCTAGCTGACATAGAACCATTACAGGTGGAGAAGCCGGCCATATGAGGGATGACGGTCCCCCCAAGCACCACTGGTACTGATAACCAGCAGCACCTGGGATGAGCATGATTTCTCGGCCCCTTGATTACGACATTTCTATCACGACTTGTTGCGTTTGTGGTTTTTTTTTTGCTTCTTCTTATATTGATTTATGTCTCCACGAGGATTTATCAGGGTCCCCTGTTAGCCTTAAAAGTATGATTTTGTTATGATTATGCCTAGAATTGCCAGTTGTTTTTCACGTGGCTCAAATATACTTACTGCCCTGGGATTTTCCCTTGGACCGGAAGACCATCACCCCATACAGTAAATCAATGCTTCCATGCTTCTTATCATCGGCATTATAAAATTGCTTTATAGAGTCAATCAATTAAAAGGCTATATAAGAGTCAACTGTTAAGAGGTTCAAAGCGACATCAGAGTCCAACTCATCCCGATATTGATCTCCGCCCATCCAAGAAGCGACTTGGAACCACCAGCTATCTCTCCCAAAGCGCATAGCCGTTGTGAATTCCCAGTACTCAGGATACCAGCCTGCAGATTCCCAGTCAAGAAACCCAGACAAGTGTCCTTCCTCATCAACAAGGATATTGTGCGCTTTGAAATCGCCATGCGTGAACACGATTCTATGCCGACAATCCTGTAATCTTCGTGCGCGGGACAGAGTTGTTTGGTACTCAGCAGCAGAATGAAAGGCATGAGCTGAAGCCGGAGAGAAAAGATGCTGGTAAAAAGCCTCTAGGCTGGAAAAGGGACCCATGATGTGCCCAGGAACTCGTGAACTCCGTAACTGGGTTCCAATTGGCGAGCAAACCGTCTCTGAGCCTGGAGAATGCCACAGTCGCATAGAGGTAATACATACTTTCAGCTCGTCCAGCCACGGCTCTTCGGCATCAGCCTGTAGTATATCTCTCGAGTTCTCAAGAGGCACACCAGGCAGCCTTGTCATCAAGATGGAAAATCTTCGGTTAAAGGGGGCATTAAGGTGTTCACCGCAACTAATGACTTTGGGCACTGGTATTCCAGCAGATTCGGCCATTTGCATGGAGACAACCTCCTCAAGGCTCGTCCGGTCCGTCCATTTCATAACAAGACCAAATGGCAATGGGATAATATTTGCATTAAATGGGAAATCGAACCAAGAGCAGTACCATTGAGAGAAATGATAAAGGCACTTGTGAATGATGCCCCAGAAGAGTCTGCTATATTGGTTGGGCCCAGCTGGTATTTCTGGTGTGGTCTGCCGAACCGCAAACTGCACCCGCCGCGACCAAGTGTATTCTGGCTTTAAGATAGGCGGAATGACAAGTCGGTCCATGAAGTTGTATAGGAGCTTGCGTTGGGAAAAGGAAAACCAAGGGGCAAAGAAAGGGGGTTGAATAAGTGAATGAAAAGAGAGGGGCCCAAGTGGTGGAGTTGAAGATGACTGACTGACTGAGAGTAGAATGCGGTAACTTAGGGAGTACTTAGGTGGTCCAAGAATGGTAAAACTAACTGAAATGGGAAATTCCCTGCCAACACTCTTCTATATCTTGGTTCCATAGCAACGAGCTATTGCCTGGTATCCTCACAGGTACCTAGTATTCTCCCAAATACCTAAAAACTAACAAGAAACCATCCTCTGCTCATCCAACCACCCCCTCGCGATCTCCTCGTGCGTGCAAAACTCCACTTCCGCCCCGAGCCCCTTCAGCCACTGCACCACCCTCTCCACCATCCCGATGATATGCGCCATCCCGCTCGTATCAGGGTGGATGAGGATGAGAAAGACGAACCCTCCCTCCTCTTTTCCATTCGACGCAGTCTCACTACCACTACCGCTACTACTACTCGTGGTGGTAGGGGTGTTCTCCCACAACCACAAAAACTTATCCTTCCACATCTCCTCCACCACGCGCGTCGAGACATACCCCATACTATTCGCCAGGTGCGGGAGGTACTGCAGCGGCATCATGTCCTCGTTGTACCAGCCGCAGGGGAGCTCGACGAGCGGGTGTTCATCCCTGGAGGACTGGGGCGGGGCGATGGAGGACGGGTGCAGCCAGGAGGAGGCCGGCTGGGTGAAGTCGATGGGAGTGATGGGTGGGTCGGCCGGGGTAAAATAGGGCTGGGAGTCGTGGTGCATGAGCGACGAGTCGTAGAGGAAGCCGTGGGCGCGGAGGAGGGCCACGGTGGTTTCGCGGATGGTGTACATGGGGGCTCGGTAGCCGAGGGGTTTTTTGCCGGTTAGTTTAGTAGCAACCTCGATACTATCCATCCATAGTCATTAGAAACGTGATAACTAATACTTTGGTGAGTTGGAAAGGAGGGGGGGGGGGGGGCACCATTTTAGTAGGACCTCCTGCTCCTGCTCCTCGGTCATCTGGTATATCCCCTCGTGGGCGTACCCGTGGAGACCAATCTCCGCCCCCGATTCCAGCACGGCCTGCGCGGCTTCTGGGAAGGTCTCGACCGTGTGGCCCGGGATAAACCAGGTGACTTTATCGGCGATGTCGTACTTGCGGAAGAGATCCAGGAGACGGTACGCGCCGACACGGCCGGCGAAGATGCCGGAGCTGTAGTCGGCCATGTTGTTGTCCTTGTGGCAGCCCGTGCCCAGCCAGTGCGAGACAGCGTCAAAGTCAACTGACAGGGCGACTTTGGCTTTGACCTTACGACGGGGCGTAGTCACCACGGCGCCGATTGCGCTGGATAGATCGGCAGTGGGGGTGGAACTCAGTCGATACTCGCAGTCCGTCGGCATGCCGGCGTTGACGGGGGCCATATCCTGCGGACAGGCGCTCGTGACGATGACGAGGTCCGTGTGGGCTCTCAGCGTAACGTATTCGCCCTTCTCGCTGGTCGGGGGCCGGATATCGAGTCCGCCGCGGTGGTCGATGGCGACGTTCATGAACAGGTTCAGCGGATCGGGGACCCAGTGGTCGGCGATGTGGAAATCGGGGAAGGATTGCTTCAGGGCCTGGATTTGTTAACACCACCAGCCCCTGGCTCGACCATGGAAGGACAGACCCGGTGCATGTTGTCCGTGCAGTTATCATGGTACCCCTGGTACCCCTGCATCCGATACCTCTCGGCGTCGCACGCCGACCAGAGCAGATCGTGCACGCCGCGCGTCGTGTCCTCGACCAAGGTGAGCATCGGCTTGCGCCGCGTACTGTAGAGCGAGTCCCCCCCTGGCCAGGGCCACTTTCACGAGCACGGTGCGCGTGTGCACCATCGACAGGTAGTCATTGGGGTCGTGCGGGTTAAAGGCCCAGAAGTCGACGACTTGTTTGCCGTGGGTATTGGTGATGGTGACCTCCTGGCCTTTTTGGGCGAGGAAGGCGACGGCTTTGCGCGCGGGGATTAAGCCCATTTTCGTTCTTGCTAGCTTAGAACCTTACCTAGGTAGTAGTGCTGTGCTGGGGTCTCTTGTTCACGAGGGAATGATGCGATGTTATAAGTTGCGCTGACGGGCGACTTGGCCGCGGGTTCGCCGTCTGTCGGCCGTTTACATCGTGACGGCCAACGGTAACCAGATAGTAAATGCCGGGGAATGAATGCATCAAATGAGATATCAATTTGATTCAGATTATAGGAAAAAGTACACTCGAGAAATACTCCCGGATCCAGCCCCCCTCGATCCCCCCCGCAGCGCCAACCAGCCCATCCGGTCGCAGAATCACCACCCCCCCCGTATCCATCTGCACGCCCAGTTTATCGTGGGCGACGTTGCCCGCGTCGAAATACATGTCTCCCAAGGGTCTGCCGCCCAATGCCTCGTATGGCGAGCACCCGACCACTGTAGAGATCGTCAGCCATCCGATCGCCGGGTGCATGGTTAGTCCCGGTGCAGCAGCAGTCTCCAGATACTGCCTCAACGCCTGGAGCGACGCCGTAATCGTCGAAGTATTCCTCCCCGCCCAAACGGTCACCCAGAATCTGGCCACGTTGGGCGTAATCTCCTGCAGTCGCACGCTGCGATTCGTCCCCGGCCGCCTGAGATCCACGTCCGGCGGTCGACTGCCCGGAACCATCGTACAGGATCCCTCCGTCGACCTCGTATCGTTGAGCACATTCGCCGGATACGAAATGCCCAGCCCCGTGTTAAACGACGCCGCCTGCTCAAAGATCTCCCCCAAGACCAGGTACGGATCCGCGGCCGGATCGCCCGTGTACCACGCCGGCCACTTGTGCGACATCAGCGTCGCAATGTCCCGATCGTAGTCGATGAGCTTCTGCACCGCCGTCATGCGCTCGGCCGAGTACGTGCGCAGGACCTCTGGCCGTGCGAGGCCGCGGATCCGCAGGGCCAGTTTCCAGCCCAGGTTCACCGCGTCGTGGATGCCCGTGTTGAGGCCCTGGGCGGCGCCGCTGCTATGGGTGTGCGCTGCGTCGCCGCAGAGGAAGAGGCGGCTGTCGGCCGTCGAAAAGGTCTTTGCGATGCGCTGCCCGATCGTGTACAGCGTCCACCAGTGGACTTCCTTGAAGGTGACCTTGAACGGCTTCATGCTCTCGATGGCTTCCCGGACCGCGACCTCCTCCGTCACGCCGTCCGGGTATTTGGCGGCGATGTCGGCGCTGTATGCGTAGCCGATCCGCGTGGCGCCGTGGTCGAGGGGGGCCCAGAGGACGTTGCCGTGGGTTTTGCTCTCGATGGCGCTGTCGCCGTTGTATCAGCACATCATCATAAGCTATTATTTCATCAGAATGTAGATGCCACTCACCCGTAGGATCGAGTAATCGGCATATCCGTCTCGACAATCCCGTCGATTCGGATCCATTGGTCCTCGGTGGTGTCGCCTTCAAAGGGGATTCCGGCGTGTCTGCGCACGAAGCTGCGGCCTCCATCTGCGCCGACGAGATATTGACTGCCACCTCTTAGTATGTAGTGAAAGTGAGATCTCTCGTCTCCCCTCTGACATACCTCTTCAGCTGGAACGTGGTCTGCGTGGTCGTATCCCGAAAGGTAGATGTCATCGCGTACGCATCCGGGGCGGCGGTCTCCTCGCAAGCGAAATCAACACACTCGGTCCCTTGGTGATAATCGGCTCCGATCGCCTGGAGCTTCTCGCGGAGGATCGCCTCGGTGTACATCTGTCGCAGGACGAGGGTGAAGTCGTACGCGGTGTCCGTGATGTTCTCCATGAACGTCCAGACTCTCCCGGGGATGCTGTCCGCCCATTAGAAACCGTCCACAATCCCCGTCGTAGTCATAACCTACACTCGCTCGCCATCCTTGTAAGTCACACTGCTCCGACAGGCAAAGCCCAGCTGCAGCATCGGGTCAATCACCCCCAGCTGATCCAGCTGCTCCGACGTGCGAGGGAACAGCGCGATCGCCCGCCCGTACGCGTCCTGCGTCTCCTTCTGGTGCTGCTCCAGGACACACACCGACACCCCGAAGCGCTTCAGCTGGTATGCCAGCAGCAGCCCTACCGGGCCCCCGCCGACAATCACCACATCGTACTCTGTTTTGCCCGTGGCGCTGGGATCGGACGTGGTCATTTTGCTAGACTCGTTCTCCCCGTCAGGATCGTGCTCAGGGAACGAGGTCCATCCTGCCGCTCAACCACATTGCCATTTATTCAGCTTCCAGCACCTCCATCCACACCCGGACGGCGGATAAGCTTCATCGGTGAAGTCTCCACGGCCAACTCGCCCAGGGACCCCAGAGTCAGGTTTAACGTTTTTCCCGACGTCTGACAGGATGCGGGGGGGGGCCCCCGATAAGCCAGATTGCAGCGGGGACTTGGCAGATGGCTAGTCTGTGGCCACTTCGTAAGGGGTGTGGCTGCCAGAGATAACAACTGCTTGGCAGCAGCCAATCCGGCCCTGGATATCAGTCCAGGTAAGCAGACGAAGCCGAGGCCATACGAGGGCGACTGATAAGGAAGACGCCTCCAATGCAACTGTGCCATGCGCCCTAATTTATTCTAGAAGGTCTGGAGATTGCGATTGCGCCTGGGCGGCGCGTCAGTTAAGAAAACCAAGAAGCCTGGCAGAGAGCTTGGGGTCAAGCTTATACGGAGTTTTTGCATATCCTATGATTCCTATCGGGGTATGTTGATAGCATGGAAAGAGATGCCAATGTTAGAGCTCAGATTTTGATCTACACACTCCCCTGTCCCTACTCAGGCTCGGGCAGTTTCAAGTGAGAGTCAGAGAGACTCTGTATTTGCACCCGAAGCCGTGAGGGACATCCTGACGCGCCACCAGCCGTAGTTGATTCCTTATCGCCGTCGTCCATTGGTCTAGATTACTCTCCGGGGATGGTTACACCAGAGATGAGCTTATCGCCCGACGCGAGTCGACGACGCCTGGGCATAGTCTATACTCATGCGCCTTCTGCCAGTCGCCTTCAGCCCGCAAGGGGTCTGTGTTGTGTCCCGGTCTGTAGCTTATCTCGCTGGCATGCGTTCTTAAAAACACTGCCCCTGTCCGTCGGCGGAGTGCTGTAGACCTCGTTCTCCCGTCCAGTCTCCCATCCGGTCCCCTGCCCCCCCCGGTTTTATTCCAAGTGCTGCCCCCCTTTTATTTTTCCATTGCTGCGCCCCTATTTTCCCCCCCTGGCATCTCTCAATGGCAAAGGCTGTAGAAGAAAAGTCGGCGGCCACCGACCAGAGTGAGGTCGGTCAGGTCAGCGAGTACCAGGCGCAAGACCATGGCGCCGACTCGGGACTCGTTCGCTCGCTGGAGACGCGCCACCTGCTCATGTTCTCCATCGGCTCATCCATTGGGATGGGTCTGTGGTTGGGATCCGGAACCTCGCTCGTGGATGGTGGCCCCGCGGCCATCTTCATCGGCTACTGGATCGCGGGCTCCATCGCCTGGCTGCTCAACCAGGCCGTGGGAGAGCTCGCGGTGCTGTACCCCCTGCCCAGCGCGTTCCCGCAGTGGACGCGCAAGTTCGTCGACGGCGCCGCGGCCATCACCGTCGGCTGGGCATACTGGTTCTCGTGCTCGATCACGCTCGCCAACGAGCTGCAGGCGATCGTGACGGTGCTGCGGTTCTGGGACCACACGGTGCCCACCGCGGCGTGGCTGTCCATCTTCCTGGTCGTCATCTTCCTCATCAACGTCTGCGCGGTGCGCATCTTCGGCGAGGCCGAGGCCATCATGTCGACCGTCAAGCTCTTCTGGATCATCATCGTCATCATCTGCGGCATCGTGATCAGCGCCGGCGGCGCGCCCAACCACCAATCCACCGGCTTCCAGTACTGGAACGACATGCCCTTCACGCACGGCTTCAAGGGCTTCCTCTCCGTCATGGGCACCTGCATCTTCGCCATGAGCGGCTCCGAGATGGGCGGCCTCGTCGCCGCCGAGGCCCGCAACCCGCTCAAGGCCGTCCCCAAGGCCGTCAACGCCATCTGGCTGCGCCTCTCCCTCTTCTACATCCTCGGCGCCCTGATCGTCTCCATCACCGTCTCCCCGCAGAACCCGGACCTCTTCGGCGGCGAGGGCGTCAACGCCTCCCCCTTTGTCATCGCCTTCTTCGACGCCGGCCTGCCCGGGCTCGCCCACGCCATGAACGCCGTCATCTTCATCAGCGTGCTCTCCTGCGGCAACGCCCAGGCCTACGCCGGCACCCGCACCCTCGTCGGCCTCGCCGAGATCGGCATGGCCCCGGGCTTCTTCAAAAAGTGCGACAAGCAGGGCCGCCCCATCTACGCCATCGCCCTGACCTTCCTCATCGGCGGCGGGCTCTGCTACCTCAACGTCAGCAACTCCGGCGCCACCGTCTTCGGCTGGTTCTCCTCGCTCACCTCGCTCTGCACCCTCTACCTCTGGGGCATGGTCTTTGTCTGCCACATCCGCTTCCGCGCCGCCTGGAAGGCCCAGGGCCGCGCCGTCTCCGAGCTCCCCTGGAAGACCTGGACCTGGCCCTGGGGGTCCATCTACGGCCTGTTCTGGTGCTTCCTGCTGATCGTCGTCGAGTTCTACCTCGCCGTCTGGCCCCTGGGGAAACCCACCACCGCCGAGACCTTCTTCGCCAATTACGTCTCGATCGTGGCCATCCTGGTCATGTTCATCGTCGCCAAGTTCTACTACCGCGGGCCGTTCTGGGTCAGCGCCGCCGACATCGATCTCGATTCGGGCCGCCGCTATTACGCCGAGGATATCGATGCGCTGAAGAAGAAGACGATCATGCGCAAGGCGGTGGACTTTTTCACGGGGGATGGAAGTGTCTAGGAGAGGGTTGATCCTGGAGAGTGCGCGGGGGTTGCTCCTGGCTCTCTGTCATGTGTCGAGTGGTAGTAGTGAAGTGGAGTACTTGTTTCTCCGAGTATTCGACCTTTAGCTGTTGAATATCCTAATCTCAATTGCATGTCCTCTCTTATTTTTAATATCTCGCAAAGCATGGCCATGGCGACAGGCATCCTCCCGTAAAAATCATACACAGGTCATTTGACACGTACAGTTGAACTTCGTTATATCATAAACATAACCTCATCATCCTTTTTTTTTTTAAGGATATCTCACCCTCGGAGGCGAAACCGGCAGAGCAAACTCACCCCCCAGTCCAGCGCTTCTCCTTCCCCGTTGCAGAAGCCGGCGAATACAGCGTCTCCCCCGTACTCACCGCACGCTCCACGTCACTCAGTCGATCCCTCTCGACCGGGTCCGACGTCGTGCCCCGTCTCCACGCGATCCTCTTCTCCCTCGCCCATTCCACCCAGCCCACCACCATCGACCAGCGCGCTACACACGCGAAACCCCAGAATAGCTCAACTATACACACACACACACACACATACACACAATTAGCCTTAAGCCCTCCAGTAACAATACCCATACCCAAGCTATAACTGGAAAAAAAAAAAGAAAGCAGGACAGAACCCACCGACAGAAGCACCCAAGCCGCCATCGTCACCCCCTCACTCGGCCCAACCCCCTCCGCATACGAAAGACACCGATCCTTCCCCTCGTCCCCTTTCGACGTAATCAAACAAGCCAGCCACGGCGCCAGCTCCTCAACCGAGTACTCCGCCGCCGTCCCCACGCGCAGCAACGCCTGGCACAGAAACGCCACGTGGAAGACCACCAGCGCCACGATCGCGACGGCCCGCCACTGGAGCTGGAGGATGTGCCAGATGCGGGCCCAGACCTGGCTCGCGGAGACCTGCGCTGCTGCTCCACCGATACCGATCCGAGTGCCGGTGGTCCAACACGGGAAGAGGAATCCGAGCGGGTTCCTGCGGCTCCCGAACGGGTCCAGCACGCGGCGGATACAATGCCCGATAATCAACAGCTGGAGGAGCAGCGAGGCGATGGAGACGCCGAGCAAGGGCCCCCAGAACGACGCGCGGCTGCGGGGGATGTTTATATTGCAGACTTGGCCGGCCTGGTAGGCGACTCCGGAGACGAAGAGGGCGAGCAGGAGAAGGGCCGCGGAGCCGAGGAAGATGGACGCGAGGGCGAAGTGCATGAATTTGGTCTTGGGTTCGGTTTCCCAGCAGAGGTGGAGGTAGAGGGAGAGGGAGCGGAAGAGGCCTGTTTCTGTTAGCATGCTTGATTCAAACTTGGGATGGGGAAAGATGGGGGAAGAGAGTACAGCTGATGACAACCACCCAGACACCGTAGAGGAGAAAGGACCCCGAGATGGCGCAGTAGTTGTCCGAGAGCCAGTTGTTGGGGGTGACGGCGTCGTAGCATGCGTCGAGGGATGGGGCGAGGGGCACGATGAAGGAGATCTAGGTTGTTGTAGCTAGCGTATCAGCACACTCCATCCAGATAGGGTCGACAAAGGAAGTATAGGAAAACGCACCGCCATAAAGATGAAGCCTATCAGCGGACTCGTGGTGAGATAGTGGCTCCGCGTCGCACTGACAGGAAGAACCAGGAAGCTGGTGAGCAGGACCACCGCGAGAATGAGGGCGAAGACGCCGATCCACGACACCATATCCAGAGTGAAATCTTGGGGGGGGGGGGGGGGGGGGGGGGGGGGGGGGGGGGGGGGGGGGGGGGGGGGGGGGGGGGGGGGGGGGGGGGGGGGGGGGGGGGGGGGGGGGGGGGGGGGGGGGGGGGGGGGGGGGGGGGGG
>JAPDEL010000200.1:0-10491 GCA_027569095.1 Aspergillus conjunctus
GGGTGTTTTTGTTTTATTTTTTGTCTTTTGTGGTTTTTCCGGGTTTTTTTTATCCGTTTTATTTTTTTCCCCCCCTGGTTCTCTCTTTTGGTTTTAATCACCTTGTGGTTTTTTGGTTGGTGTTGGGTGTTTTTGTGTTCGCTGGCTTTATTTAAACCCCCCCCCCCCCCCCCCCCCTCCTTAACCCCCCAGGAATGTTTTTCAAGAAAAAAGGAAAAAGAAAAAAAAAAAATTAATAAATCAGTGACGTGTTCGTCGCCGGAACCGTCACCGGAACCACCTACGATGAGCTCTACCAGGGCACCAGCATCATCAACAGCACCTTCTTCGACCGTCTCCCGCAGCTCTACGGCCAGATCCCCAGCGACCAGATCTCCATCATCCAGCTCGACTGGCAGCCCATTGGGGAGCTGTGGATGAAAGCCACAGAGCAGGCCGGCGGCAACGCGCTGGGCCTGGACTCCAGCAAGGTGTATCTTTGCTACGCGGAGGTGGTTGAGTGGATCGGGGCCGAGTACGATGACATTGTCGCGCAGTGGGTGAAGGAGACGACCTATGCGATCAATAACGCCACGCAGAAGGCTGGGCTGTACGATGCCTTTAATTATATCGGCGACGCGGCGGGATTCCAGTCAATCTTCCCGGGCTACGGGGCCAGCAATCATCAGCAGCTGGTGCAGGTTGCGCAGAAGTATGACCCGAATGCGGTGTTTCAGTCGCTGATGCCGGGTGGGTTTAAGGTGTACTGATTGCACCCGCTCCTCTACTTTCATCGAGCGGTGTGGTATAGTTACTGGTATATCGAAGAGCATGTAGTTATACGTACATCGTACATATCTCAGCTCATTTTTGATAAGTCTAGAACGAAAGTGATGAATGACCCCGCTTCTGACATTCTGACGTCTAAGATTAACCCAGGGATCGGTGAAGGATGAATAACAGCGCCAATTGTTTGAGAATCAGCCCAGCCAGATCCAATGTATAGCGTGGTTGTTCCCACATGGCGCCGGCCAAGCCGCCGGAGGGTTTTTAGGGCTGGTCTCAGGCGCGTGATTGGTGATGCGAGCGCCCTGGGTTAATTTACAGGCGAACTCCTGCTTTTAAGATGCATCTCGATCTCTTTGTGAGTTTGTTCAACCCTGGCTAGGGCTTATTTCCCGCAGCAGCGTCCATCTCCGATTCGATCTCTTGCACCAGGGTTTTCGTCGGAGGCTGGACGCCACTTGTCGGAGATTCTCTCCTTTCAGGCTCTGAGGCTGCTGACAGGGAGCGACACCTCATTTTTTAACTCTCCAAAGACCCAGATTGATTGTTTCCATCCCTGCCCAGAAACCCCGAAACACAGATCTGGACCAGTCCGAAGAACCGCATGCATCGTGAAACCGCCCCTGCAGCCATGAAACACCGCTTTTCTGGCAAACAATCCTGTCTTTCGGCATTAAAAGTACTCTTAACGTATGTCATGGGTTGAACGCACAGAGACTGGATGTATGTAGTAGCAGGGGCGTCTATATAATTCGCTGTAAATTCTCCTTTTGCGACCCTTCTTTTGAACCCTCTCTCCATCCCACCCATTCCTTTCTCTACACTCCTTTTTTTTTTTTTACTTGCCTTTCTTTTTCGTTTTACACTTGCAGCATGCATCTTCTCAGTCTCTCCTTGATTCTCCCCCTTGTGGCTGGCCACACCCTCTTCAGCACGCTCTACGTTGACGGCGTCAACCAGGGCGATGGCACCTGCGTCCGGATGAACCGCGACGGCGAGACCGCGACGTTCCCTATCGAGCCTCTCTCCAACGCTGCCATGGCCTGCGGTACCTCCCCCATCTCACCCTCTACTATTCTCCTATCTCATACTAACTGAATCCAGGCTATGACGGCGAAACCGGCGTCAGCAGAGTCTGCCCCGCCAGCGCCTCGTCCACACTCACCTTTGAATTCCGCGACTACCCCGACGGCTCGTCACCGGGCTCCATCGACCCATCGCACAAGGGCCCCTGCGCCGTCTACATGAAGCGTGTCGACGACGCCACGGCCGACAACAATGCCGCCGGCCCCGGCTGGTTCAAGATCTTCGATATGGCCTACGACGGCTCCCAGTGGTGCACGGAGAAACTTATCGCCAACAACGGCCTCCTCTCCGCGACGATCCCCGCGGACATCGAGCCGGGGTACTACCTCGTTCGCACGGAGCTGCTGGCCCTGCATGCCGCGCAGGATAACCCCCCGAACCCGCAGTTCTTTGTCGGGTGCGCACAGCTGTTTATCGCGTCGGGGGGCAGCGCGAAGCCCGCGACGGTGTCGATTGGCGAGGACACGTATGATCTGAGCATGCCTGCGCTGACGTACAATTTGTACGAGACGCCGCTGAAGTCGTTCCCGGCGCTGGGGCCGGAGGTGTATACCGCTGGATCCGCAGGGACTGGCTCTGGCGTTGGGGCGAAGGCGGCGGCGGTGCAGAGCAAGGGGGCCAAACCCGAGGGATGCATTCTGGTTCGCGATAACTGGTGTGGGTTTGAGGTCCCCTCGTATAGCACGCAGGACGGATGCTGGGCGTCCTCGAAGAAATGCTGGGATCAGAGCGACGTCTGCTGGAACACAGCGCCGCCAACGGGCAATAAGAACTGCCAGATCTGGCAGGACAAGTGCACGACGCTGGACGAGCACTGCACGGATGGCGATTGGAATGGGCCGCCGAATGCGGGCGAGGATTTGACTCCGACGGCGGAGAAGCTGACTGGTTCGGCGATGAAGTTGTTTTCGGGGGGGTCTTCTTCGTCTTCGCCTTCTTCTTCTTCTTCTTCTTCTTCTTCTTCTTCTTCTTCTTCTTCTTCTTCTTCGTCATCGTCGTCGTCTACCACTACTACGACTGCTGCTACGACTACGACGACGACTACGACTACAGCTGCGGCTGCAGCTACGACTACTTCGACTTCTACTTCTACTTCTACTTCTCCTTCCACCGGTACCTGTTCTTCTCCTGAGAAATACGAGACCGAGACAACGCCTTTTCCTTTCACCCGTCATCACCACTGGAGGAAGATCGGAGGCCACTGGGTGAAATACGGTCCTTACAACGGCAAGCACGACTAGCCCTCCCTCGAGACAGGACAACAGGTCTCGTATCTAGATAGAGTAGTCAGATCCATAGCATAGCATACTTTAGCAAACATAGAACGAGGAAGAGCCGGAAGCCACGAAATGAAATCAAATCAACTCAACTCAAACATTCCCAGACTCCTCCTCCTCCCTCTTAGCCCGAATCTGCCCATTAACCGCCACCAAAAGCACATACAGCGTCTCCAACAACGGCGTCGCCACCCCCACCTCCCTGCCCCTTTTCACCGGTACCCCCAGAATCACCTCAATCTCCATCGCCCGCCCGTTCTCGTGGTCCGCCTGCATGCTCGTCCGCACCTTTCCGAGCCCCTGGATGCGAGCGATGAACTCCCCCGGCAGCCCGTCGCGCAGCGGCACCCCGCTCGCCCGCGCCACGGCAATCACCTCCTCCATCAGCCGGCAGGTCCAGGGGATCGCATGCTCCGAGGACGCCAGCCACGTCGCGGTATCCTGCATCGTGAGCGTGGTGATGGCGTTCCAGGCGACGTTCCAGACGACTTTTTCCCATTTTTCGATCTGGATGTTGGGGGAGAGTTGGAGCTTTGTGCCGCCTTGGTGGAGGAGGGCTACGAACTGGTCTAGTTTTTCTTTCTCTTTCTCCTGCTCCTTCTCCTCCTCGATACTGTTGCGGTTGCTGTTGCTGATGCTATCACAGACAGCATTAGTGAAAAGCCCCAGCTGCGTATTCTCTGCGATGGTGTGGTGGACGACCCCCGCGGTGGGCTGGTGGGCTCCAACCCAGACCTGGATGTACTTTTATCAACCACGGATATAAAAAAAAAAAAAAAAAAAAAAAAGAAACTGGTAAAGGAGAAAAGTAGGGAGGAGGAGATGGATGTTAGTTACCACGCCAGATATAATTGTCACACCGGGGAACCTCCGCCGGAAGGGATCCTCGTTGCCGACTCCATTCTGGAGTATCACGACGGTTGTTTCGGCGCTGATGACCGGGTCCAGCGGTGCGACGGCCCCATCTGGATCGACGGCTTTGTGCGCGCAGACGACGTATTGGAATCTGACCCCGTTTGCTTCGGATGGGGAGCGGAGTACTTGATTTCCATTAGTTATTATTGTTCTTATTATTATATCTTTTTTTTTTGTTGTTTGTTAAACAAGCCAGACAGGGGGTGGCTTGGGGGAGATAGATATGTAGGGTGAAAGCATGAATGAATGCAGGGAGGAGGGAGGGGGTAATGGTACCTCGATGCGGATGGAATCGGTGTTGGCCGTGGTTATGGCTGTCGATGAGGATTCCCTAGAGGAGATGATATTCTATCAGACTTGTTACCAAGGGTATGCCTGGTTTCTGCGTACGTTGTTCTTCACGGCGTCGTAGTTGGATCGCGCGACGACTGTCAGCCGGACCTGCGGGCAGCGTTGCAGGATGAAGGCGTAGAAGGAGCCGATTCTGGTCGGTCAGTAGGGAGCAAACGCACACCGGAATCAAGCTGTGTGAATGCTTACGCTCCTAGTCCGTAGACGAGCACCTCAATTGTGTCTCCCATTCCGAATCCCTGGACGGAAAAAAAAAAAAAAAAAAAGAGGGTGAGGGGGAGAGTGAGATTGGAGATGAGGATTGCTGGTCTCTACTTATCGGTGCGGGGGCGAGCGGCCGCCTTTAGTGTCTTACTTCAGCAGCTTCGGACTGCAGTCAGTGAAGAAAATATATTACTTAATCTATCAACGCCCAAAATATCCAATATGTACAATACAGATCGTGTCGTATCACATTATCTCATGATGCCGGATCATGATTGCGTTCGCGGGCACTGCCCGGATTCTCAATAACGCGGAGCTCGATAGAGTCCGGCGGCTTGCCAGCTGCCGTCTCGGTCTCTGTGTCGCTCTCCGTATCGGTAGAGTCTGTAGAAGTAGAAGGGGTACTAGGAGTAGGAGTGCTGGGAGTGGTGGCCTCCTTGTCTGCCTCGGATGGCTCCTGGTCCACTGCAAATCGCCACCGGTTGTCCTCGCCAAGAAACATCCGGAACGCATACCGCTTGTCCAGTTCCTCCAGGTGGATCTGCCGTTGCGCGTTCGTCCACCCGTTACTCCCCCGGAAGTCGTTGATCATGCGGGTGTTGGCGATCCAGGGTATCACCGCCCCGATCGAGCGTGGCATACGAGGCCCCTTGAATCGGCCCCGTCGCGTGCCAAACACGACCAGGACCACCACGGTGTCCAGGGCGATGATGACCATTGCAATCAACAGAGATGGCACGGACGGGATCATGCACCAGGTGCTATACGTGATGGTCGCGTTGTCCGCGACGGGGGGATCCTGCAGCGGGTAGAGGTAGATATCCCGCCAGAGTGAGAAGTAGGTGCTGTAGACCCATTGGTAGACCGTCTGCGACAGGTCGATCAGACGATCCGCGTCCAGGTGGGTGATTTGCGTCTCGTTCCGCTTGTACAAATGGGCAACCAAAAACCCCGCCCAATCGTAGGAGGATACATACGATCTCCCATTGTCTCCCTGTTCCTCGCCGAAGAAACTCTGGGGAATGGCAGCAAACACCTTGTTGAACTGGCCCAGACTGATCGTGGCATTCTCGTACATCTCACCCGACGTGATGCTCGTGTTGGCCACCGGGCGGCCATTGTCTATCTGACCTTTCTGGTCGAATGAGATGGAGAAATTCTGGAGTCGCGCCTGCGGTTCACAATGCAACGCGATCGTATTCGCATGGGTCATCGGCGACGCCTCGGTGTAATTCCATCGGCCCACTATCATGACGGTAGCTGTCTGGCATTCGTCCATGTCTTCCACGGCGATTGGAGAGAGGAAATTAATGGAAAGCGCGATCGTATCGTCCGCATCGCTCGTGGTGTCTGCCGTCTTGGCGAGACAGCGCCGTTTGGGGTTATGAAAGGGGCTGTAGGTCCAGTACTTTCCATCGTCAAGCGTGGTCAGACTCTGCAGGATTGGCAGCGTTCGACAGTCAAGGCTGGCGCCAATCCCCAAGGTGGTTGCACTGTACATAGAGTCCGCGTCCGGATCAAGGATTTGAATCGGGGCGAACGAGTCATTTGCACTGGTCCAGGGCAGGAGCGGCACGCCACTGGTGATACTGGTTTGGATCAGGTCGTACTCCGTAAACTCCGCTGCAAAATCGGTTTTTTGGAAGACAGAGTGACTGTAGTTCGCCAGCAGCGAGGAGCTCGCTAAGGTGGATGTGGCCAATTGCTGCGTGAAGAGACCACCGGCAACTAAGGTCAAGACATTGTTCACAATACAGGCAACTGAGACCAGACCCAGCAAGATATGGCGGTTTTTGGCAGCTTTCGGTAGCACCGTCCAAGGATTCTGGCACGAATAGTTCATAGTGAGGGATCTCCGAGCAGAGGCCATGCCACGTTGAAGGTGGACCCAGGGCTCGAGAATGCCGAGGTTGCGGTGGATAGACGTGCAGAGGGACGCGACGCAGGACGCCACCACCGAAGGCATGAAGGAGAGAACAACCTGGAGAAAGCTAGAAGTCGACTGGGTGAGGTGTTTGAACCCACCATCTCGTGCAAGGGAGGCGATAATGAAGCTCATGGCGACGATGACTGCCACAAGCAAGAGAAATTCGACAATAAATATGGGTATTACCAGGAAATGTGGCATTGGGTCAACTCGGCTCCGGGTTTGGTCGTCAAGAAGTACGGGCGAGCCTAGCAGGGTCAGCTGCGGGATGAAAAAGAAAAAAGAAAAAAAAAAAATTAGTGCCTACCATCAGCTTTGACAAGCTCCAGACGTCTTCCGAACGGACCGTGGAACCACTCAAGTCGGCACTGTCGAAGAAGTCGGCGAAGCTGGCGTGTCGAAAATTGATGAAACTCCGTCTGAGCATCCGCCAGGATGTTGTTGGGGCCGAGCACATCTGTCAACATACTACACATGGCACCGATCGAACCCGGGTCGCTTTGAAGAATATTCGGACGTTTGTGGTAATAATTGACCATGCCAAAAGTGAGGATCGCCCCGATACCCAAGATGAGTTCCGAAACGATGACGACGCACGAAACAACAGCGATGGCAACCTGTCGGGTCTTGCGAAACGCAGAGACGCTGGAAGGCGGTGCGTCCGGGTTAAACATGCGGCCCATCGTCAGGATGAAGGTCTGTTTGACGCCTCGAGATATCTTTGCTCCAAACTCGCCCAGACTCATTCTTTTGGACGTGTCGAGGACGAGAACAGGATCCGCATCGCCTAAATTCTGACTGATGACAGGCAGCTCCGTCATCGTACGATCACCAGTTTCGTTGATCTGCACGAAAAGCATGTCGCTCATGTACAGTGCTCGGTGGGCTAAGAGACTCTGGAAGGCGTCGATATTAAACTCGGTGTTGGTCAGGGAGGTGGTGGTTTCCTTAAACACCTTGGTATTTGTTATGGAGCTGTTGGCGTGCATCGTGATTTCGGCTTCGGCTTGATAGTATTCGATATTGCAAGCAAAGAAGGTCGCAGAGGATGTCAACTCGGGACCCACCTCACCGATGGGGTTAACACCGTATTCGGTAGCGTCGACAGACAACAGAACTCCATACAGATCAAAATGGTCGCAGCCGTCTGCATCGAAAGCCTTATGAGCTCCTTCCAAGGTGAATGTTTTATCGGACCAGGTGGGCTCCCAGTATCGAACCTGAAGGAAATCGCTTTCCGGAAAGAAAATGTTGTCATAGTGAAAATCCAGGGTGCATTGGGTGGCCGTATCGTCAGGGTCTGGAATCTGAATGCCGGATACGTTCCATGAGAGGTAGCTCGATGATTGATTGACAGCCACTGGCAGTCTCTCATCGGTAAGGACGCTATCGCAGCTGAGTTGGGCCCAGTAAACGGTCTGGTTGAGCGTCCACACTGTCGTGTCTCGGCGATCGTCCATGGGGATCTGGACCGGAGCAACCGCGTAATCCCCGGAACGAGACTGCCGTAGGCCATCGGTGGAGGAAAAGTAGGCGTGAAAGTTTTGATCCGCGTTGTCCTCCTGGGCTGCGATCCAACGGGCCTGAGTCCTTAAATCCACCAGATCCGACCAGGTACTCATCTCTTCATGGGTTGTCACGGTGACCTCCCGCAGTTCCAACAGGGCACTTTGCAAGGCCGGGAAGAAGATTCGGATTAGGAGACTAAGAATGGAGACTATCAACACGACCCAGTGCCTGCGTTTTGCGGAGCAGATCGGGGTGACAAAGGTCTGTCCGAAGTTGTAGTTGATGAACAGGGTGGTTGCGGGGCAGCCCTCCGGTCGGGACAGCTGAAAATACGGCTCGAGGCGCAGGACATCGAAGTCGATAAAGGACCAGAGGATCGAGAGGAGGAGGGCGGCAACGACAGGTACATAGTTGTAGGCAACAGACTGGGAGGCGGAAACGTCATCAGTGTCTTGGAACAGCACGAGACCTCCATTTCTCTTGGAATACTGGCGGAGGGCTTCGAGGGTAACCAGCATGGCAACCATCACACAGGTGATCAGGGTGAGATAGGTAGGACGCAGGGAGAGCGGGCGCCATCCGGAGGGAGGAAGCGGTTGGCCATTGGAGGAGCGTGGTTGTCGGGACGCCCAGTAACGGTCTGGAGAGGCATAACAAAGTGAGGGAGGGTTCCCTCGAAGAGGATGGTAAATATCGGAGAGGGTGGTGACGTGACTCACCAGTAATGTGCAACCAGAGACCGAAGAATCTCTTCTCGAAGCCTCCAGGCATGCTTGTGTTGCATGCTCCGTGGGCCGACGGTGGTGGGGAGAAATCGCCCGCCCCAGGAGCAGACCAAGGCCCCGAAAAAATCACTCACAACACAGAGTTCCGAGGCAGCCACGCTCATAATATTAGGGTACAACAGCGAGGCGATGACAGGGCCAGCATGGCGGGAAATATTGATGCCGGAGGATGAGGAGGCACCGGGCGATGAGGACTCGGTAAAGGGAGAGAGGATGGGGTGAGATGAGATGATGTGGTGGTGGACACGCTGGGCAGCATCAGCCACACTCCAGGCTCACTTTCAGGGTCAGTCCCGTAGACTGGTGTGCCCGGGCTCCACTGCCCAGGGGCTAGACCCCCGTCACTGGACGCCCCCGAGCGTGCCTCTAACCTTTCTGGGGTAGGTCCAGATCGTGCGCAGATATTGATTGGCCAGTGTGGACAGGGGTTGGGCCCGTACACCAATCAGCAGCGAGCTGACGCAGCGCGACAGCAACCATGGTTCTTGGCGTGAAAAACCAGAACCCTGAAAGATCTGCTCTCAGAGCGGAATCCAGCGGATGAAGAAGGCTTGACTGAAGGACTACCTAGGGACACCATCATACTCCTTGTCTTGAGCCGGTGATAGTCTATCTGTAGGTATGCAATTGGTGTTCAAAATATATGATACGGTCATTCAATAAGTTATCAGCAAATGAACTCTAAACCCCCTTGGCAGCTTACCCACATCCGCAAGCCACTTCTGACTAAGCTCATACCAGTGACAAAAAAAACACCATCGAATAGTGAGCAAAGCACGAGCTTGAAAGAAATATATATATCCATGCAAGGAAAAAAACAAAAATTATTATCTCCCACTCTCGAGTTAATTAAACCCTCTACTACTCATACACAACTGCGTTAATAGAACATACTATAGTATCTAGCTATATTATATATATATAAATTACCTCTTTAAATGTCTCAGAAAAATGGTCAAGGCGTGTAATTTATGCAGGCGACGAGTGGACGAGTGGAGAATCCCAAGTTATGCGGCCAGAGGGGAAGAAGACTTTGGCAGCGAGCCTTGTATATATAGCAAGGTTGAGTGGATAATACAACATTCGAGCTTGCTAATTAGTGAGGGGATCGTGTAATAGCTCACATCTAGACTTCCCCAAAGGCCTACAATCTTGTTCCCGTTTCCAGCCTGTTTGTGGGACAGGTCAATTTTGGTAAAATGGAGTTTCTTGCATTGATCGGGGGATCTAATTAATGGGAGGAGCTCCTCTGAAACTGATGCATGCATGTATGGAACGGAAATATCTGTTGCTCATCAACTCCTCTCGAAACTGCTGCTGGCAAAACCGCCGAGGCAAAGGTTCCTGGATCGATCGCATCGGATATACCCTGTGATATGATTCTGTATCAGTTACTGGTTAGTATCTTGTCCCATAGGCTGTATGCTGACCTGATGTTGAAGAAAAGAGCACTACATAATTTGGACTCTCAGGTTCTTATTATCGCTACGCTACACATGAGATGGGGGGGGGGGGGGGGGGGGGGGTAAACGGAAATTTGTAAAACCACAGAGGGGGAATGGGGGGGGTTAAAAGCCAGTTTGACGGGGAATGTATTTGAGAATATAAACAACATAAACAGACCAACAAGGACGAGCCCTGGGTGTAAGGGGGGGGGGGGGGGAGAGTGGGT
>JAPDEL010000201.1:0-10428 GCA_027569095.1 Aspergillus conjunctus
AATGAAATTCAAGGGATTTACCGTTATTTAAATATTTTACATACTAGGGGTAATGTCAAATTCCACTTCGTCAGGTGACTTGCAAGTGGCGGGACCCGCTTTGCAAGTCGACACCACCTACCCTCTCCCCAATTTGGCCAAACTGCCAGCAGAGGCGACTTACTTTGTCATCACAGCATCTTCAGCACCGAGAAATCCGACAATCAGACAGAAGCCCCGTCTTTGTTCTCACATCACGTCTTTTATTTAGAAGGACTTCGAACTAACCGCTCCTGCCGCAGCGCAGTGTAAATTTCTCCACATGGAGGTCAATTTCTTTATCAGCCGGGACGGAAATGTCCCAAAAAGGAAACATACTAGGGCCGCGTGTGACGCATGCCGCAAGAGAAAGGTACGCAGAGGTTTCCCGCCACAAGGGAGAATGGATTATTGAAAACTGGCTAGAAAAGATGCCGCCACGGGAGGACAAATCAGTCGCCGGATTTTTTGTCATCGCCTGGGGAGAACAACGAATTTGTTCAGTATTCCCCGGATGACAGCTCTAACATAAGGCCCTCCGTCAGGTTTCCAGCATCGCGGCAGGAGCCCGATCTCAGTAACCGAGAACCACCGCCACAAAACAAGCAAAGCGCCGCTAGATTACGCCTGAGCCAAAGACGAAATGTCCCGGAACATGCACGCGGCGGGAGCCAGACTGGTCGCTTCATCGGCGACCTGAACCCTGTTATGTTTTTCGTTGACAATACGGGCACGAGGTTGTTTCGCGGGCGAGCTGATCAAAGAGATTGTGGTATTTGGCTGGACGGGGACAACGACATTCTTGTATCTGGAGAGGAAGACGTATCATCTGCTAACCACACATCTCGAAACCGTGTTTTGACTCAGGTGTGCCCTCTTCTTCCTCCGCGACTGACTCAAGAGAGGCTAGTAGATATCTACCTCCGTCGAATTCATCCTATCCTCCCACTGATCGATGAAGACGACTTTCGGGTGCGGTATAACGAAGGCTCCCATTCCCCTTACCTTTTACAGGCGATATGTCTGGTGGCTGCAAAGGACCACGAGGCGGAGCCTTTTCTTCGCCTGCCGAATCACACCGGCACCCTCACGCCCTTGGAATTTAGCAACTTCCTTTATAACGATTTGGGTCATACCATCGCCATGAAGCTCGAAAGAAACCGACTGACTTTAATTCAACTCCATATGCTCCTATCTCTCCATGTTTCGGGGCCCGATAGCTGCGAGGAAGCGTCCTTGCACCTAGCACAGTCTTTCCATAATGTCTGCACCGTCGGACTGCATCTGACAAAGTCTGGGCCAACGCAGCACAACAAACAGTCGATTAGGCTCTTTTGGTGTTTATGGAGTCTTGATCGGTGGAATGCTGCCATGCAGGGGCGACCGTTGATCATCCATGACCGGGACATAGGACAACAAATTGTTGACGTGATTGAACTATTCGAGGGGCCGTCTCGTGTTTTTCTCTCTTTAACCGCGACGTTGAGTGAAGTCTTTGTGGTCTACAGGCCGGTCCTAGAGGCCCCGGTCGATGAGAACAAGCCCGAAATTCCACGGTTTGAGAATATTCTGGATCAATGCGGAGGGTGGGACATGGCTCTAGACAACATACGTAAGCAAATACCAGAAGGAGGCCTATCCCTCCTCAGTGTGGCCTTTTTTTTGGTTTTATTTCTAACTCGTCGCAGTGTTTCTCGAGCTTGCATATCATGCAATTGCCCTTCTGGCTTCACGGCCATGGGGTCTTAAGGCCCAGCCCAGATCCCACACGTTGTATCTAAGGCAGGATCTGTCCGTCTACCGATTGGCCACCTTGACACAGATGTGCGATGCCAGAAAGATGGTACCATTGCCCATGGTTCCGTACTCCCTGTCGCTGGGGTTCTCCATCTCGTACAAACAGACAAAACGGTGCCAGCTTCCCAGCACACAGCACACATCGAAGCAACACATTCAAGCTTTCTACAAAAGTCTTGAAGCCCTATGTCCGACATGGTGGGGTGCCCGGGTCATGACTCGAGTTGGTCGGTGTGCTTTCAGCGGTATTCAGCGCATGGGCGAAAGGGCAAATGGCCAGGCACCCCCGAATCCGCCAGCGAGAGCCAGTTGTATGGACATAGCTGCTTCGACCGGCTGTACCGGCGCCGAGTCCCTCTGGCTTGCCACTGGGCTTGATTCCAGAACGAGAGTATCAGATGAAATCGAAGGAGTGAGGGGCCAACAACAACCTGCTAATGGAACAGGCACGACGAAAAACCACCAAGTGTCGTTTGGCCTTGGTGACATGGGAAATGGCATCTGGAGTGATCCCGCGGCGGACCCCAGCTTCGATGATATTGATAATATCCTTGCGGACTTTTTGAATATCAATATCCCGACGGGTCCCTCTTATCCTTCCTTTAATGGTCCAGATATGGCATGGAACTCGGAAGGGCTATCTAGCTCTTAAGTTGAGGGTCCTCCCACGTATCTTTTGCTTTCTTGTCCATACGGCGAATACGTCCTCATGGGGACATTCAAGGATTACGTCAACATGTGGAAGCCCAATATCCTCCGAACAGAGGAGGGCTAGACCCCGTCTAATCGTAATTTCTAGCATTGCTCCCCGTCTTGGGGCGTTATATCCCTTCGAGACGCCGCAAAGCCTAACTCGGTCAGAATAGGCTCCGGGGAGTGAACAAGTCGCGTCCGGCCGACGATCCGCGGTTCGGAATCACCAAAGTCATTGGGGCGGGCATCGTCCCCCCTTCTAAACTAGACAGCAGCCTACTCCTCAAAGCGGCCGGGCGTAGTGTTGATGTCTTCATCGCCGCGGCGCTGGAACATGCCATCGGAAAGGCATTTGGCCGGCGCCACGGGTACGTGATCGAGCCGGACCAGGAACTGAAGTACATCGGTCGGGTAAACTTCCTTGGCAGCTTCTTCTCCTGCATGCCTGTCGCCGGGGGCTTTTTCAAGACGGCTGTAATCTCCGAGTCCGGGGTGCAAAGCCCCCTCAGTGGCCTTGCTACGACTGCGTGTATGTTTGTGAGCATCTATATACTAGCAAATGCGTTCTACCAGATCCCATCGGCGACCCTCTGGACGTTCATCGTCGTTGCCGTCTGGCAGATCATCATCCCCGTCCGGGTCTTCTGGCACCACTGGAAGACCTCCTTTGCGGATTTTGTGGGGACTATGGTTGCGTTCTGGGTGACGCTGTTCGTTGATGTCGAGATCGGTATCGCTGTGGTCATTGGACTGGACCGGACTGTCATGGATCCTCCCTGTACCTCTGTTAGCTAGGGATTGTTATTCTCATCGATTTCGCCGGATGCAGAGAATAGCGGATCAACAAATCACTCAAATCTACGAACCTTAAAGCTTGTTGGCAGCCTCAAGGCCATGAGTCAGGTATACACAGGAGCTGGTGTAGGGGCGTGCTGGGACATGATCAGGCCTTGCAGACCACGGGGAATACGGTCTTGGCGACAAACAAAGTCTCCCAGAAGCAGGGCAAGTGGGCCGGCGGATCCGTATCAAGTCCCGGCAAAGGCTCAGAAATTATGCAATCCAAGGCTTCTACGAAGCGCGGATAAGCACTATTTATTGTTCTGTCTCGAGCCTTTGGGGAGCCAAAATCGGCGACGGGAGACATGAAAAGAACGAAAAAGACAAAAAGGGGCAGAGCGACATTGTCGGACTTGCGGTGTGGATGGAAATGGCCAGAAAAATTAAATAAAATAAAACGCGTAAGAAACTGAAATGCCCTTTCTGGCAGGGATCAAAAGGACAGTCGCCAAAAGGGCCTGAGCCAATCAGCAGGCTCACAGAAGGCCTGAGCTGGAGCTACGTTGCCTGCTGTCATTCGCCAGCGCCGGATCGATTTCGCCCTTGGCTAGCTATTACGGATTGGACAAGGCTGTGAGTTGCATGAAATGAAATCCGTCGCTTCTGGCAACAACCAATGAGAGCTCAGCAGGGACTGTCCCTTTTTCTCATGCTGCTATCTATTTTTTGGTGTGTGTCTGGGGGTATAAAGGCGTGGTTGTCAGCTGAGCAGAAGGAACAAGGGGAAAAAAAAACCCCCACCAAACAGACGACAAGGAACCATGGCTCGAACAAAAGAGGAAGAGGCCCAATGGCAAAGCCACCGTGAAGAACTCAAGTCCTTGTGGCTGGATCAGCGATGGACTGCGGAGAAGATCCAAACCCACATGTCCCAGCGGCATGGTTTTCATAAGAGGTGAGTAGGGAATGAGGTCGCAAGACGATTTGGCTTACGGTCAATGAGTTACTCATGCTCTCCCAGTGTACCTCAGTACAGCCGGCAGTTCAAAAAGTGGGCTTTGAAAAAGAACTCGGGCGAGGAAACGTGGAAGTTCGTTGCGCAGCGTCGGGAGAAGCGAAAAAGGGATGGGAAAGACCCAGGCCCGGTTTGGATCAATGGAAAGCTCGTCCCTGAGCCGAAGATCAGAAAAGAAATTGCTCGTCATGTTTCGTTATCATCCCAGTACTGCATGGGAATGGGGGACTCCGGTGTGTGTCGATACATAACTCCTCTCGCGTACTGTTTTCCACTCCTCTTGTCTATATGCTTACCCTTTGTCGTTTCAGGGCCCAAGACCCCTAAGGGGGTTGTCGTGGGTACGCCCCGACCAGAAATAGATGCAGTAGTCCCTGACACTTCGGCGAACGTACTTGCGACGGACTGGTGCCAGAACATGACCCTGGACGGTATGAACTTCGGAACACCAAGCGTATTCCAACCCACTGATGGGAATTCTTTTTCGTTCCCGATCGAGGTTCCGGGACTGGACTTTCCAGAGTTCAATTTCCAAGGAAATGAGGAACCGGTCGTGGGCTCTCCCAATTTCGGGGAAGCTGGTTCTGAGTACCACTGGCCCGTTTTATTAACCCCCGCTAGCAGGCCAGCGTGTATGGAGGGGAATAGCTACCGTCAATACGACGTGAGCAACGGCATCGTTGAAGAGACCCGCCGAGCTCCTTTCCTGCCTGGCCCTGCGCATGGTGACGATAACCCCAGCGATCCACTCTCACCCCTGGATCCGAGCACGATAGAATATGTCAACAGTGAATTAACAAACAAAGCCAAGGCTATATTTGAATCACCATTCCCTGAAAGCCTTCCTCATTCCCTCAATCTGTGTATCTTCCTGTCGTCAAATAATATGATGTCCCAGTTGGCAACAGACAATCTGGTGTTGCTTATCGCGAAAACCCGCTCACAGCCAAGACTTAGAGCTCTTCTCGAATCAAAAACCACCACAATCGAGATATTTATGAGCAACCTCTTAGCGAGTGCGGCAGCCGTGGGAGAAGTCGAGATATTGCAGATCCTGATTGAATCCGGAGCGGACCTCGATGCCTCAAGTGGGCAGAACATGCGAACAACAGCCCTCCACAGAGCACTTGCTAACAATTATATAGCGTGTGTGAGGATCCTGCTAGAAGCCGGCGCAGAGCCGAATTTAGCGGTCGACGGAAAGACGCCGTTACACATTGCATGCTCAACGCCCAAATCATTTGAGAGTGTTGAGCTTTTACTCCGCTACGGAGCCCATGTCAACCCACCGCAACACCAGTCCCGACTCACGCCGCTGCAGTTTGCTGTGCAGGAAGGTGACATTGATTTGGTGGAACTCCTTCTGAGCAAGAAAGCTGATCCAAACTCATTTACAACCTGTAGGAAAGGCACGGCTCTACAAATGGCATGCCATCGCTCTACGAACGCGAGGGTGGTCGAGGCCCTGATAGGAGCAGGCGCGGACATTGATTCGGGCTCTGGATATCGACGCCGCAACAGAGATGCCGACCATTCAGAAAGCAGCGATACAGAATCCGACTCAGAGGAAGACCCGGATGAGGACTGCTGGGCGTATGGTCCTACTATTCCTCGCCGCCTTAAGCCTGCCATCCTCATAGCAGCAGAAAGTTCGAGTTGGGAAGTCGTCCAGCTTTTGTTGGAGGAAGGAGCCTCCGTCAATGCCACCTTGGCAAAATGCCCATCGAAACTCTTAAAGTGCGATATTGACGAGTCTGCCTCGCTTGACGACGGGACTGTCGTGTTTAATCCGTTGCAAGCGGCCGTCCGCGCGGAGAATATCACCATGATCCGCGTACTCTTGGCCGCCGGAGCCCACATCGATGCAAGGCCAAAAGGGAAATGGGGCGATACCGCGCTCCAGATGTGTGCTATGATGGGAAACGACAGGATCATGGAAATTCTCCTGCAAAAGGGAGCAGATGTCAATGCTCCTGCTGGTGTCTACCATGGGCGGACAGCACTTCAGGCCGCAGCCAGCCATTCAGATACCAAGATGTTGAGCATGTTGCTCCGGGAAGGGGCAGATGTGAATGCTCCACCATCGAACGAGAAAGGCAGAACTGCCCTGCAGGTCGCGGTAGCAGCGGGTAACACCGAAGGCGTCCGGATTCTTCTTGAAGCCCAGGCGGCTGTCAACACCAGTCTAGCTCTCACCGGAGGCACCACAGCTCTCCAGCAAGCTCTTCAAATCACAGACCTAGCAATCAGAAAGGAAATTGTTCATCTTCTATTGCGCGCAGGCGCGTCTACTCAACATCCCGAAAACGAAAACGTCAATCGACCTCTTCATGTTGCGGTGAGAATGGGAGACATGGAAATGACAAAGAGGTTTCTACAGGAGGGGGCGGCCGTACATGTGGGCCATTGTCTGCGGACAAAACTTACCCCTCTACAGCAAGCTTCCTCCGAAGGAAATGAACTGTTGGTGAAGCTATTGATTGACCATGGCGCGGACGTCAACGGGCCGGCGCACCCTTCTGGGGGGCGCACCGCTTTACAGGCAGCAGTGGAGCGTAGCCACGTCTCTATGGTGAAAATTCTCTTGAAACTTGGGGCCAATATCAAGTCACCGCAAGCTTCTGTGAATGGAATCTCGGCGATTGAAGGGGCCGCTCGCATATGTAATCAAGAGCTTGTGGAGATTTTCCTCGACAAGGAGCCTGATGTTATATTATCTGATCCGACCACGAAAACTCGAATTATTGGGCTCGCCCTGGGTAACTGGAGATGTGACGTGCCATTCCTGGAGCTTCTGCTGAAGAATGGGGCAGAGGTCAAAAATGCCTGCTTACCGGAGAGCCGGCCCTTGCTTCAACGGGCCGTAGCCATGCATGACTTCCAGATGGTCCAGTGTCTACTTAATGCAGGCGCCAATGTAAACGAGCGCTGGGTATGCGGTGTTGCTGGAAATGTAACTGCGCTACAGGTTGCCGTTTTTCGCCGGAATATTGATATCATCCAGCTACTGCTCGAAAGGGGCGCTGATGTCAACCTGCCAGCAAATAATCTGGGTGGGAAGACTGCGTTACAAATAGCAGTATCGCAGAACGAGGGCGCTATGGTAGAGCTCTTGATACGCCACGGCGCCGACGTTAATGGCTTGCCTAGTCCAGTGCGCGGGCGGACAGCTCTCCAGGAGGCTGCAGGCTCAGGTTTCTTGCGACTGACTGAAAGCCTACTGGCTTATGGAGCCCATGTGAATGCGCCCGCAGCACATGTTGGTGGAGTGACAGCCCTTCAAGCGGCCGCGATAACCGGAAATAGTCGCATCGTGATGACCCTGCTTGTGGCAGGCGCTGATGTCAATGGTGCTCCTGCCATAGAGCGGGGACGACACGCCATCGAATGCGCTGCAGTGAACGGCAGGCTCGACACCCTGCATATGCTGTTGAACTTCCACCCGGATACGGAGGATTTTGAATTCAAAAGAAAGAGAGCGGCGAAGATGTCATTAGCAAATGGCTACCTAGCCATTGGGAGATTTCTGTTGGCTTATCGCAAGCAGACTCGGGGCTGATGGATGATGTTTCTTTTTTTTGAGATGACTCTTGCGAGACACAGTGCAGGGTTTTGAAAGAAAGTGCTTTTGTTTCTGTTTTTTTCGTTCTTTGCCATGCATATATGTACTATTGGGGGGGGGGGGGTTTCTTAATCAAAGGCATTTCTGCCAGTCTTTCAACGATGAAGAGGGGCAAGCCAGGAGCGTTTACTGGTAGGAGGGAGGGCTTACAAACTCCGGGTCATGTTTAATGTCTATGTCTCTCTTGGTTTTGCTTTATATCCAAAGTCTTACTGTTGATCGCACTAGCGCACAGCGGACGAAAGTCCTATAGAGCAAAGAAGACAGAGTCCAATTGTTTCTTAAAGCCCTCCCGTGATTTCAGTTTCAATAAGTCAAACTATGAGAGTTAGTATCCCACAATCATACATTTAAGGGACGACCTACTTGACAAACACCGTCTTTACCTCGGTCCATGCCTCGATGCCAATCTACTTCAATTAGTATATTTAGTCTGCTTTCCGGATTCCAAGTACTCACCTTCCCACCGACTCTCCCCCATCCGCTCTGCCGGAACCCGCCAAAAGGCAGAGCGACGTCCACCGTCATCGTGCTATTGATGCATACAGTCCCACTGGCTACCTTTCTCGATAAGCGCAGAGCGCGGTTAATATCTTGCGTAAATACGGAACTGTATAGGCCGTAGTGGGTGTCGTTCGCCTTTGCAATCGCTGTTTCCTCGTCCGTAAAGCCGGCGATAACAAGGACAGGGCCAAATATCTCTTCCTTGGAGATAGTTGCGTCTTCAACGGGGTCGACAAAGATGGTAGGACGCAGCCAGGACGACTATCTCATTAGTAGTGACCATTCGTTAGACTGTACCAACAGAACGAACCTTTTCCATGCGTTCTCCCCCAGTCAGCAGAGAAGCTTCCTTGGTGCCCTGCACAATGCGCTTTCCGATCATAGCCATCTGGCTCGGATCGATGATGGGAGCCTGGGTCGCGGAAAGATCTGTTTCCTCAAAAGCCTTCTTCATCCGCTGGATAAACTCGTCCTTGATGTCCTCGTGCACATACACTCTGGAACTGGCATTGCACATCTGGCCCGAAACGGTAAGAATGCCTCTCGTGCACCATTGGACCGCATTATCCAGATTCGCATCGGGAAAGACTATACTGGGGCTCTTCCCCCCTAGTTCCAGCCCCACGCGTTTGAGGTTACTCTTCGACGCAGCCTCAGCGACCTTCTTCCCCGCTGCTAGACTCCCGGTAAATGAGATGCGGTCGATGTCCATGTGTTCAGCGAGTAACGCCCCCGTCGCGCCAGCGCCAGCAACGATATTCAACACACCAGGAGGAATCCCAGCCTCCTTGGCTAATCTTCCCACATACAGTGTCGACAACGGAGTCCTCTCGCTGGGCTTTAGGATGATCGTGTTCCCAACTGCGAGACAGGGCGCGGCCTCGGATGCCATATACATAAGTGGAGCGTTGAATGCCGTAATCCCCGCGCAGACTCCTAGGGGCTCACGTTGGAGGATCTTGAGAAACCCGTTCTCGGCCGGGTACGATTCTCCAGCAAGTTTATCAGACCATCCTGCATAGTCTAATTTACGCAGTCAATTTTTTTTTTTTTTGCGTTAGTTGCGCACAACCACCAAGAGTATCCTTACATACATCGAATTTTGGCAACAGCGTTAGGAACAAAGACTGCTTTCGTCGCCCGTAGCGGTTGCCCGCTGCAGGCATGCTCCAGTAAGCCCAGCTCCTCTGCATGCTGTTCCAGGAGATCAGCGAATTTGTTGAGGATTTTTGCCCGGGTCGCTGGAAGGGTTGAGGACCACCCAGGGAAAGCCGCACGGGCAGCTGCAACCGCAATATCAATGTCCTCTTTGGTAGCGACGTGAAGATCGTCCGTGACGAGGGACTGGTCGATAGCGCTGTAGCAGCTAAGGCGCTCGTTGGATTTGGAGTCGACATACTACACGAGTTAGGGCACTCACTGCTATAGACAGAATACACAACTTACCTCTCCGTTGATGAAGAGGCGTGTCTCCATGATATCTGTGATTTTGATAACCGTCATGTTTGTGTAGCACTGGAAAAGATTTGAAGTGGGGAACGAAGTTCTTTCCTTCTGGCCTGAGAAAAGATGTGAGATTATTAGACTGCGAGACCGCTAGACCATCACATTGGCCTTCCAGGGGGATATGCTCGACAACCTGGGCGGTCAGAAATATGCACATTGCGTAGGCTGCATTTGGTCGCTACTGTCCATATTACGACCTCATTTATTTCCGGCGTTGTTCTATCCTTGTATTGGGAGAGATGTGGTCCGCACACTGTATGTATCTAACTCGCTTCCTACTTTGTACAGGAGAAGGAGCGGTGAGGAGCGCCTCCTGCAGTGTCGGTGACATTAACTTTTCATGTCTGACACTGCAAGGGACTGTTGTAACGTAATTCCCAACCGAGCCGGCCACCCGACCGAGCCGGCCACCTCATCGAATTTGGCCACGGTTGAAAAACTTGAAGGTATTCACAACCACCAAAACACGCATTTTTCATTAAATCTAGCTAGC
>JAPDEL010000202.1:0-10295 GCA_027569095.1 Aspergillus conjunctus
TCCTGAGCGCAGAGTTGCGGTATTCCGCAACTCAGCGTTCAGTTCTATTACCAATAAGGACGCACCTTACCTGTCATATCACACTTCTATTCCCTCCGAGCGCTGTACTGTATACAGGCTCTAACACTTCTTATTATTAATTATATAAATCTCTAAGTTAAGCTTCTAGGAATTAATAAAATCTATCCTATTCACTTTTATAATAGCCCTGTGATAGCTTAGATTTTTATAGATTATTTAAAATATAATCAAAATATGCTACCATAATCTTGATTTTCTAATTATTATCTCACTTATTTACCTCCGCGGTTAATTCCTGTCTAATAATAAAGGATTAGAGAATTACATAGTTACATATAATATATTATTCAGAATCTGTAAGTAATTAAATCTAGATATCTAAATATTTCATAAATAGCATGTCCTGAAAAACTGGAGAGCTTTATAGATATTTATTACTAATTATTCTAAATTAGGCTTAAAGCTTGCAAACCTGCTACAGTAATTTTATTTTCTTGTAAAGTTAATTTATATTAATATTAGATAAAAAGATTATACTTTTCTATAGCAAATTACTTAATTTTATCTTATGCATGAAAGTGTTTTTCATGAGATTATTTATCTTATATAAAAATTCTACCTATATAGACTGCATGACCTTTTTAGAGAGCATGATCTTTAATAGGCTAGTTAATATAAAAATAAATGATAAAATATATAAAAGTATAACTCTAATATAAAGGGTTTAACTAGCGTGAAAAAGATTATGCACTGTTATAAATAATAGCTGACTTTTAATAAATAAAATTATCACTAACTTTTTATTAGTATTATCACAAGAGCAGAAGATAAAGAGGGGATGCTTAAGTAAGCATCCCAGCCTTCCCGTGATAGTATCTAATCTGATTAAGATATCTTACAATTGCTATAATACCAAGAAAACTATGGTCATAGCAGCCATAATAAAATAATATAGATAATATAGAAACAGACATAGCTAACATAGCAGACTAATATAATTGCTATAAAGAACCCTATGTATATAAACATTATCTTTACCACACCTTAGTTAGTCTTACCATGCTTTATCTTTAGAATCTAAGCTAGTCTATATTTAAGCTTAATCAGATTACTTAGTATATACCTTCTATTATATATATCTTTCTCTTTTAATCACTGAATACTCTAAAATTAACTAATCCTAGGATAAATTATAGATCTTATCTAATAATAAAGTACTTAAAGGTTAATTAAATAAAGTAATATCTATTATTAACATGAGTAATAATACTAAAACTGCTACTTTAAAAATAATTACTATTTTTATAAATAGCAAGAAATAAAAATTAAATAACTCTAAAAAAATTATCTAACTTAGCAATGCTATTAACTTCTTACTTAGCTAGGTTAATTAACTATAAAAATTTAAAGGCATTAAAGCAAACAAAGCAGAGAAGTTTAAAGATAAGTGCTCTATTTTTAGAAAATATCTAATCTTAATAGACATGCATCTTAAAATTAACAACTTTAAGAGAGCTAAAGAGTCTGACAAGGTAATGTTTATGGGAACTTACTTTAAGAAAGCTACTTTTAACTAATTTAAACCCTATATAAGAGACTTTTAGGAACATGTTAAGATAAATTAAAAAAATAAAATTAATAAAATCTTTAACAGTTACAAGAGCTTTAAAAAATAAATTACTAAAGTCTTTAGAGACCCTGACATTAAAAAAACTATTAAATAATAAATATATACTTTATAACAAGAATTAAGGATAAGTATTAAAGAACTCACCTTGAAGTTTTATTAAATTATCTTTAATTTTAATTAGAAAAATAAAATATTTAGATTATAATACTACTAGATTCTTAAGCCTGAGATTAAGGACACCATGATATATATATTAAAAAAATTAAATATTTTAAATAAAATAATTAATATTATATCTAGTATTAAAAACTATTTTATTAAAAAGTTTTATAAAAAATAACAATAGATGTAAAGGAGTACAAAATGGTGTAGAAACTATGTCAACTAGGTAAGGAAAATAGAAGGGATAGTAACTGAAGACCTTATTCTCAAGTAGAAAGTAGACTAATTCTTGCCAAATCCTCTATAACAGACTACCATTAACTTTTCTTATAGATATAGAAAAAAGGGTAATAATCTAGCAGTGATCTCAAGACTCTTTTAGAAGATTATATTCATTGCATTACTAGCCTTACCAGGCTACCTGTTATAATTTATTTCCCCTTTTCTTTGTGATTAACCTTGAATATATAAAAAAGCCTTGTTTTCTTAGATTAAAATAAAATTATTTAAGTGCTAAAACATAGATGGCTTAGTATTAAAATTTAATTAGTTTATAATTATTAATATAAAAGTTTCTTTAAATAGCCTTATTATAGTCCTGTTATAGAATTAATAGTAAAAGAATAAAGATCAGGTATTATAAAAGGATCACTCTTTGTTAATCCTGAGTTTTTAATCTTTGATAATATACTTAAACAGATTACTTTGTTATGATTTTAGGTGGTGGTTGCTGGGAAGTAGAAAGCAAGGTAAGTGATTATTACTATAGCACATGAAGTCTCTGTTAATATTTATAGAATTCTGTTTCTATAATAAATCTTTCATGGTTTCATGTTACTTTATTATTATTTCTCTACTGGTTAGTTCCCTCTGTTATTTCTAACTGATACTCTTCTTTATTCTAGTTGTTTAATACTTTTTCATGCCCTTTTCTATATTATTAAGATGCTGTTACGCCCTATTAACAATGTAATTGTTTATCTAAAATCCTTTTAGTGCCTGACTTATTTTTATTAGATAATAGACAGCTTTAATCCAGCATTAAATCTTGTAATAGGGATCAATTGCGCTTTCAATGTAATTAAATTAAAACAATACCACAGGTGTGATAGAGTCCATAAGTCATGCTTTTAGGTATGTTTTGCTATCCCTGAGAAGCACTTATTTAATATAAAATAGATTCCAGCTAGCATGATTAGTGACGCAGGGGACTTGAACTTGATAATTAGGTGATATTTAGATTTTTAGGATCTTGCTAATAATAATCAAGGAAATCAGGTTCCTGCTTGAGATCCTGAGCTTTTTAAAGGTCTTTTAATAATAGTTCATAATCTCATGTAGGCCTTTAATTCAGTGATCCATGCGCACATGAGTGAACATGGGCTAAAGTGTAATAATAAAAAAAAATAGATAAAAAAGATATATATTCTTCCCTTTTCACTGCATAGTTAATAGCCTTTTTTTATTAATCCCAGGTTGCCAAATATCAGGGTTTTACTGTGACTTATTAGGGGGAGTTGGGCCTAAATCCAAGGCCAGGCACTAACACCGCGATCATCACCTGGGATAACTACTATTTAGCCCAGTACTTGTGTCTGTTACCAGGAGACAAGGGCTTTATATCTTAGTTAGCTATGAAGATTATTTACCTGGAGAATTTAAAGTTAGAGATGATTTATTTATATAGTAATAATCAGGGATTATACCCTAAATGCATTACAGAGATTAAGAATACCTTCTCTTTAATTCTATTAGAGTTATAATAGCCTGACTTAGTTATCCCTTTATTAATAAATAGATATTATATAAATAAAGGTTCCTTGTTACTCTGGCATCTCTGTAAATAGTTTTATAAATAACTAAAATAATCTTCTTTTCTATATTTTTAATTTTTTATAGTGGCTAATTAATTCTCAGACATTTTCTAGTTTCTCTTTATACAATCACTAATTATATTTAGAAGGCCAGTCCTTTTATTTAACTAAGTAATAGGTTTCCCTTTAGAAAGTTTATTTATCTTTAATTTTTTTAAGCTTTTATTCTATATTATCTTCTAGCTCCAGTATTAGCAGTGGTTCTCCAGCTCCTTGATAATTATAAGGCTCTAATAAAGAGACATGAAATACATTATAGATTTAATTATATTATTCCAGGAAACATAACTGATACACTTGAGATCTAATAATATTTAGTACTTAGAATAGGCTAATAAATTGGGGAGCCAATTTCCATGTAAGTAGTTTTAACTAAAGATTTCTGGTAGATAATAGAACAAGATCTTGTTATTTAAAGGTTATAGGTTAATAATATTTATTATAAAAGTCTTTTTGTTTTTAGGCTGCTTTATCCTATTCTTTTTAAAATTATATTTAAATTTTTTTTAGCTTTTCCTGGTGGTTTTTTATCACTGGAATCTCCCCTTCTAGAGAATTATCCCTGATTTAGATTTAAAAGTCAGGTAAATATCTATATAAGCATTTAAATACAGAGTTTCCTATAAACATATTTATTACATTATTACATGCATATTTAGCTATTTAGAGTAACTTCAGCCAGTTATTTTAGTCTTTATTAATAAAATACCTTAAGTATTGTTTAAGTATTTAATTTAACCTCTCTGTTTATTCATCAGTTTATGGGTGAAATGCTGTTAATAGTTATTATTTAATTTAACTAATAAAGTATAATTATAACTAAAATTTACTTATAAATAGACTTCCTTGATTAGTTATAATACCATCAGGTAGCCTGTATTTTAATTTAATGTTATTATAAAAAAGTTCTGCCAGTTTAAATGTGATTATTATCTCTAAAATAATGAAGAATAGGCACATTTTCATTAGTCTATTAATAATAACTAGTATGCTATCAACCATATTCCTGTTAGATAGAACAGGGGGTAACTTAGTTATAAAGTTTATTAATAGTTTTTTAAAAAGTCTTTTAAACCATGATAATAACATTAATTTACTATAAGGCTTATATTTTCTTACTATCATACCTTGACACACAGGGCATTTTTTTATATATTTAGTAATATTAGATTATATTCCAGCCCAGAAGAACTTTTGTTTTAATAGCTTTTTAGTTCTATTTTAGCTAAAATATCCTGCTAAAGGGTCATCATGATAAATATTTAAAAGTGTGTTCTTTAAGAACCTTGAGACAGGAATATAAAGCTTTTCTTTATAATAAAATAATCTATTTATATTTATTCAGTATTTTACTTTTTCTTTTTCTGTATTCTTAAAATATTTTTATGTATCTGGGTCTTTAGCTTGTATTTATTTTATTAGACTTTCCAGATCTTTACTAATTTTTGCAGCATAAACCTTTTCAGTAGCGCAGGCCTGATATGCCACTAAATAAGAAATAAATATATCATGATTCACTGTTTCCTTAACAGCCCAGTCAGCTAATTCTGTACCTGATTTCACACGGGAACTTGGTACTATGCGGGTACTAAGTCCAGGATATTTCTGTTTAATATTATCAAACTTAGACTAAGTTTTATTAATAGAATCTGCAGAGACCATTTAATCTCTTATTAATACTAACAAGTCACTATCACATGATTTATTCATGACTTGGCCCAGGATCCAGGATAACTTATTAGCAGGGTTAGACTTCTTATTTTAATATTTTATAATAAAATTAAAAGGAATTAAAAACATGCACTATCATGCCTGTTAACCTGCTAGTCTAGGTAAATTCATGAATTTTTATAGGTTTAAATAGTTTAATAAGACTTTAACAGTGTAGTAACTTCCCTTAACATATTATTACTAGTGCTTGAAGGAGTATATAATAGTAAAAAGCTTCTAATTAGGTATTAACTAGTAAAGTTCAGCCCCTGAAAATTTTTTTAACTAAAAGATAATAAGATGATATTTCCCTTTATTATTAGGTTAGGCTATAATATCTCTTATACTTTTATTAGAAGCATCTGTTTTAATTCAGATAGGTTTCTTAGGGTTAAAGTGTTAAAGTAAGGGGGCTGTTTAAAAGGCAGTAATAAGATATTAAAACACTAACTTTTCCCTTAAGTTTAGTTATACTTTGCCTGATTTCTTTCCTTCCTTCATGCCTTTTAGTAACAAAGTTAAAAGGAGTGCTATTCTCAAGAAATTTTCAATAAATCTCTAATAAAAATTACAGAACCTGATAAAAACTTAGATATCTTGGAAACTTTTTAGTTCCAGTCATGTAATAATAATATTAATTTATTATTTATCTATTAAAACACCTTTAGTGTTTATAATAAAACCCAAAAATTCCACTTCCTTTTAATAAAAGGAATATTTAGATAATTTAGTATAAAGCTGCGCTTTTCTCATTTGTTCAAGGACTTGTTAAATATGTGATATATGAGTTTTAAAAGTGTTTAAAAAAATAAGGATATTATTAAGATAAGCAATGTAAAATTAATCCAGTATATCATGTAATGCTTCATGCATATAATTTTAAAAGATAGCAGGGGTATTAGTTAGGCTAAATGGCATAATTATATACTTATAGTAACTGTATCAGATATAAAACACTATTTTTTATTCATCTCCCTCCTTTATTTAAATTTAATAATAGGCATCTTGGACATTAATTTTGCTAAAATAATTTATTTTAGAAAGTTAGTCTAAAATCTCTAAAATAAAGAGTAATAAGTATTAATTTTTAATTAAAACTTTATTAAGTCCCTGATAATCAACGCATAATTATAGACTACTATTTTTTTTTAAAATAAAGAGGATTAGTGCTCTTGCAGGACTTTTAAAGAGTTAGATTCTCCCTAGTTTAATGTTCTCATTAATATACTCCTGGAGGACTTGTAGTTCCTTCTAGGATAAAGAATAAATAGATCTAAAAGGAGCTATCTTCCCTTCTTATAGATTAATAGCATGATTAGTTAATTTTCTAGATGGTATAATCCTTGCATGTTAGGTGAAAAATATATTACTATATTTCTCTAGTTTATTAAATATTCTCTTATAATTCACTGGTTTCTCTGGTTTCTTATTTTTATTTAATAGCCAGATTTCTTTGGGCATTTTCACTACCATGAATATATAGCTAATATTTTTATATTTTTTAATAAATTAATAAGATTTAAGCATGCTAATATTTAAGAGCTTAAATCACCATTCCCAGTTATAAGTTAAAAGGTGTATACATAAATCCTGAAGTGTTGTTATTAATAGAAAAATAAGGTTTTCTTTTAGTTCACTTTTACAGGATATAGTAATATAATATTATTCCATGAACTTTTCAGTACTATGAGAATCTTAAAATATTATGGGTACTTTTTATACTCTATAGATAGATATCTTTAATTAATTAACTGCCTTAATAATAAGTGTAGTTAGGGGAGCTTATTACAGCTTGTGTTTTTAGATAAAATTAAGATTAATAATATTAACTTCAGCACAAGTGTCTAAATCTACCTTGACTTTAATAGTGTTTTGTAGGAGAACTGATATTTGAAATTAATAATTAGTTCCTACTTGTAAATAGGGATTTAAAGTAATAGGATACTTTTTAACCTTTATTTATTTTCTAAATTATTTCTAGTTATTTCTTTTAATTATATTTAGGTCCTTTGAACTTTTACTCTAGAGTATTAATTAATAAGGTGATATTTACTGTTATATTTATAGCACTGGAGTGTATTTCCCTTATTATTAGTTTTATTTTATTAGGGTTTTAACCCATTCTTCTTATTTTTAAAGTAAGGTTGACTGTTTTTTTTATTTTTATTCTTTAGTTTTCTCCTATTAGGGTATTTATTTAAATATAAATAGGCTGGAAAGGAATTATCATGCTTCTATTTAGTGCCTGATTTAAGCAAGCCTTAATAGTGGGTTGCTGTTAAAACCATACTGTCTCAATTCTTTAAAAGGATAATTATATATTCCTGAATATATTGCTTAAGTTTAAGAAGTAATTTTAAAAAATAAGATAGGGCTCTTTCATTCTCAGGTTATTAGGGAAAATTTTATTCTAGAGTATTAAAATAAGCATTAAATTCCCTTGAATCTTAATCATTTCTTTGTCAGGCTCTTTTTATTTAGTTTATAGTATCTAGCTATAAAATAGCTAAATTCTAAATTAGGGTTATAGTCCATTCTTTAAAATAAATCCATGATTCCTGAATAATTTATTAATTATTTATTAGCTTTTCTTCCATGTATTAATACCATCTCTGCCAACTGGCAGGGTTTATATAGCTGATAGTAGCTAGGATTTTCTAGATGTTATTCCCATATTTTTTAGTAACTTCTAGAAATAGGCTTTAAAGATCATGTAACTATTCTTGTTATTATTATAGAGTAAAGTCAAGAGTAAATATTAGGATATTTTTAAACTTGATTTCTGATTTTTAATTAGGGGGCAAGGCATTCCCATTTTAATATATATTTAATAGTAAGTTATCTTTGTTTTGTTTAACTTTAGCTTGTAATTTTGCTATAGTCTGTTACAGTTAATAATAAGTCTTTAATTATCATGTTTTCTCTTGTAATTTACTAATGTCTTGAGCTAAGATATTCATGTCAAGATCACGTGCCTCTTCAGTACCCAAGTCTTCCGCATGTGGAGGGGTAGATAAAGTAATTAATGTAGAAGGCATCTCCTTAGGTAGTTAAAGAAGAAGAATCAGAATTTGTAAAGGAGTACAAAATAGTGTAGAAACTATATTAACTAGGTAAGGAAAATAGAAGGGATAGTAACTGAAGACCTTATTCTCCAGTAGAAAGTAGACTGATTCTTGCTGAATTCTCTACAATGGACTACCATCAACTTTTCTTATAGATACAGAAAAAAGGGTAATAATCTAGCAGTGACCTCAAGACTCTTCTGGAAGGTTACATCCGTTGCATCACCAGCCTTACCAGGCTACCCGTTACAACTAAAAATCCCAAGATAAGCAAAAATTTAAATAAACATTTATTAAAAATTCTATCCTGCCAGGTATATATATAAATTAAAGATATTAATATTATTAAGGTTAATGTTTATATTAAAAAAGGATAAAAGTAAAAGATTTATTATTAATTATTGATTATTTAATAATTTAATAATTAACAATGCTAATAAAATATTACTAATAAAATAAAAATGTAAGTGACGGTCAGGTGACTACCTAGGGGTCGCCGTCGAGTTGCTGGCAGGTCGCCTTCGGATCGCCTGCTCGTCGCTTATAAGGTTTATGAGAGCAAGCGCTACCACTACAGAGGAGGTCATCAATGATGAAGGATCAGAACGAATTGCTTGAGGACCTTCAAGCAAGTCATGTTCAATTGCCTGTTTTATATCTAGTCTATTTGCCTACGGGGTGCCTGCTGGTCGCCGGCGAGCTGTCGGCGACCCCGCTTTCTTGGGCATCCCATCGCTGCGAGATGACTTCATGGGAGTTGATAGATCGAGCGGGGTGCCGATCTCTGGGTGCCCTCCGGCGTGTCGCCTGCGGGTTACCGTATTAGGTAGTTGCGATCGATCCGTTGGAGATGAAGGGTTCAGCGGTCACGTGCTCGCCGTGACAAAAAAAAAGATTTACTACAAGAAGCAAAAATTATAATAATCTTTAATATTTAATAAGGATACTATAACCTCTAAATAAATAAAAAGAATATACTAAAAACTATATTTTTAATAAATTTAAAATTATATAAATAAATTATTATATTTATAGAATTTAAGAGACTATTAGTCAAGTTTATAAAATATATAATTTATATATTATAGCAATACTTGAACAAAACTATTATAGTATACTTTAATAATATTATTATTTACTTTAAAAACCCTGTGAAACATGATTAATATATATAATAAATAATAATAATTATAACAAATACTAGATTAATTATAAACATTAAAACAATGCAAATTTAATATTACTAAAGTTAAATATCTAGACCTAACCTACACCTAAGAAGAATAGTGTATTTAGCTAGAAAAAATTAATAATATTCTTAAATAGCCAGTACCTACTAATGTTAAGTAAATGTAAGAATTTTTAGAAATTACTAAATATATTTATAAATATCTATATAACCATATTAAAAATACTTAATCTATCATGAAACTATTAAAAAAGAATAAATTTTTTAAATAAAAACCTAAACAGTAACAAGCTTTTAAGCTAATTAAAAAAACTATTACTAAGGCACTAATTTTATAATCTTATAATCTAGAACTGTAAAATTATATAAAGATAGATATATCTAGAGAAGCTATTAAACTAGTTTTTAAATAAAAAAAAATAATAAAAAGCTATACTCTATTATCTTTTTTGTATAATAGATAATAAAAGCTAAGTAAAGATATAACATGCATAATTAAGAAATGCTTACTATTTATAAAAGATTTAAATATTCAATTAGGGTTAGGGTTAGGGTTAGGGTTAGGGTTAGGGTTAGGGTTAGGGTTAGGGTTAGGGTTAGGGTTAGGGTTAGGGTTAGGGTTAGGGTTAGGGTTAGGGTTAGGG